>VNJQ01006841.1:0-12606 GCA_008042515.1 Drosophila truncata | reverse complement strand
TCGAGAAGCACTTGTCTGACGTCTCGGCGAAATGTAGCCGCTCGATCGACCTGCTGATGGCTTGGCTAGCAGACAACGGGCTCTCGCTCGCTGAGCACAAGACAGAGGCAGTGCTCATAAGCAGCAGGAAGGCCGTAGAGAAGGCGAGCATCCGGGTCGGCACGACCATCGTCGAGTCCAGTCCCGCGATTAAATATCTAGGAGTGCTGATCGACCACAGGCTGAACTTCAAGAGCCACTTGGAGTACGCAGCGTCTAAGGCGTCCAAGGCCACGGCGGCAATTTCGAGGATGATGGCCAACAAGCGGGGACCTAGGCAGCACAGCAGACGGCTGAAGCAACGGTGGTGACCTCGACCATTTTGTATGGAGCACCTATATGGGAGGAAGCTATGCGGACGGCCAGCTACAGCCGTCAATGCAAGACGGTCTATAGACGCTGCGCACTGCGGATCTGCAGCGGCTTCTGCACGGTTTCGGAAGAAGCCGCACTGGTAGTAGCTGGAACAATCCCCATCGACCTACTGGCAGCGGAGCGCAGGACGGGCAATTCGGGCAGTACAGACCAGCGGAGCAGCACACTCTCGCAGTGGCAAGCGAGATGGGACGGCGCAACCACAGGACGATGGACACATCGACTCATCCCGGAGCTGGATCCCTGGATACGCAGAAGGCACGGGCAGGTGGACTTCTACACGACGCAGCTCGTAACAGGCCATGGTTGCTTTAAGGCATACCTACATCGGTTCAGGCACGAGGCGGACCCATACTGCGACTTCTGTGGCAGTGCAGCGATTGAGGACGCTGAGCATGCGTTTTTTGCCTGCCCGCTATTTAACCCAGAACGAGCGGCCGCGGAAGAAACTACGGGATGTCACCTCACTCCCGAGAATATCATAGGGTGCATGCTGGAGACTCCTGGAAACTGGGAGGCGGTCACCAACATGGCAGCAACCGTGCTCAGAGAGCTGAGGCGACGGGAGCAGATCCGATGCTCGGACGGCTAGAGAGGAGCGGCAACCTGACCGCACCCGCGAAGCATAGCTTTGCGGCAGTCCCGCGGGAGCGGACTTACCTTCCCTTCCTACACTTCTTTACTATTGTAAATGTTATCTTTTATCTTATCTTTAACTTGCGAATAAAAAAAAAAAAAAAAAAGGCAGTATCTTAATTGGATACGGAGTGTGTGTGAAGTCGAAGAGTATGGATGCACCGCGGTGGTGTTCCCGCGAATAGTACATGCCGCACGGGTTGTGGCAAGGCCCCGCGCGTCTCCTGGTGCAGGTCAGCAGAGGGAAGCATCCGGGTGTACTCACCTGCAACAGCAAGCCCTGGATGTTCACAGAGTAGCCGCTGCATCCGATTGTTACCCCAGGGAACCGGGCCAGCGGTGAGAGTGGTGAGAGCATTTACTCCTTACTTTCCTCAGCGGTGTTGTTGTGCCCCAACGAGAAATTTTCTCTCGAGGCCAAATGTGGCTGCCCGCAGCATCTGCCAGTCACGCCAGCTGACCGCAAGATCAGCTGCGACCCAGTTCTGGTCAGGGCTGATTTTTTCCTCCGATCTGGCCATCCTACCCCCTACCGCCAATAGGGGGCGCGACATGGAGTTAGACCGGTAACACTGGCGCGCCAAACTTCCGCAGCAGGCGAAATGCTAAGTGCTACGACACGAACATGCAATCTTCCGTATGCAGGGGATAGCATACTGTTTCGGGCTGCTGCTTCTGATCCTATGGTGGAGGCGGAGGGATCGGATGGAAACCCGATTCCAAGGCTGGCACTAGGGGAAAATAGACCGTGGAGCTGGCCAACAACCAACCCCACCGCCTTGCGGGACACCTCCAAAACGGGGCTCTGGTGACCGAGCAGGAGCGGTAAAACTCCCTCCTGCCTAGTCCTGGAGAAACTCATGACCATCGAGGGACCCCATAATAATGTGCACACGACGAGGACGAGGGATGCGGTCAGCCCGGCGGGCTCCCAGCGAAAAACCCCGCCGAAGAAAAGCAAGGCATTTCAATGCCTTGGAAACATCTCAGAGATGGGCAGGAATTTGGACGAAGTCCTCGCCGAAATCAATGAGAAGCAGGTCCGTCACATACCCTGGTGATGAAGACATAGTTAGGGCGCCTGAAGGACCTCCAAGTGGATATCGGTGATTGGCTGAACTCCACTCGGGAAACCGAGGAGACGGAAGGCCCTAAGAGGGGAGCACCGTGCACGAACTGCACAGCCAGCAGTGGCAATGCGGCACCGAGCACCCGTAGTCGGCAGGACAAAGAGCAGCAGACGCCGAAAGTTTAAAGCAAAGAATGCGCCACGCAGACTGAGCCCTCGACTATCCCAACTATACCGGAGAAGGAGCCATCCAGGGCCGGGGGCAGCTCAGCGAGCCATAAGCCCCAGGGACGTGTCCCCGCGCCCGCTGCTGCTGCGGAGAGACCGCCCGCCAAACAGGGGAAAATCCCAAACCCAGGGCAAACAAAGCGGCACGCCTACGGCGGGCCAAAACGGAAGCCAGGAGCGAAGCACTTGGAGCACAGTGACCAGGAAGAGAGAACTTAAGCGAAAGGCTTTCCCGAAAAGGGCTCGCCCGGACGCAGTGATTGTCACAGCGAAATACTGGTCCTGGTTACCAGAAGTGAGGACCAACAGCTAGTGGCCTTGGGGAGCTGCGTGAACAAGGTGCGCCGTACCGCAAACGGCAACCTATTCCTGGAGGTGGCCAAGTCAAGCTCAAAGAGCGCGCAGTCAGGGCGGAGGTCAGGGCCATATCCGAGGACTCCAAGGTGTCCATCCTGGAGATTCGGGAGCTGGATGCCCTAACCAAAGAGCCTGAGTTGGTGGCAGCGATCGCCGAGCAATTTAAAATTGACAGGGAAAAGGTCAAAGTGCGGAGCATACGCCCTGGCTGTGCTGAATCGCAGACGGCTGTGATCAGCCTTCCTTGCAGCCTGGCCAAGATTGTGCTCAAGAGCGGTGCGCTTCGCATAGGCTGGTCCTCGTGCTCGATTAGGGAACGAAGCGGCCCACCTAGGTGCTGCAGATGCCTGGAGCCAGGGCAAGAAATTGCAAAAGCGCAATTGACAGGAGTGGGTGCTGTATAAAATGCGGCGAGCAGGGGCACAAGGCCTTCAAGTGTCCCAACGCAGCGAAGTGCTACATTTCTGCTTCGCCCGCAAGAAGGATGCGAAACACCAGGCTGGCGGCAAGAATTGCCCGTCCAGGTGTAGCAGTAGTGGGACTGAACCGCACAAAACAGCATGCAATTGATCCAGCTAAACCTGAATCATTGCAGGGCTCCGCAGGACCTGCTCTTGCAGACCGTGCGTGATACCAATGCGGATGTGGCGGTGGTCAGCGAGCCCTACAAGGCTGCTAGGCTGCCTCTGGCCTTTCTGGAAAGGCGGCCTTATGGTTGTGTTGTGGAGGATCTGCTCAGCCTTCCGATGTTAGGTCGGCGAACGGTTTCATCCGCGGAAAACTGGACGGGAAGTAGGTGTACAGCTGCTACCTGGCTCCCAGCCTCGCCCTAGAGGCGTTCAGCAGAACCATTGACGAGCTCGCCAGCGACATCAGGGGCCGTGGCAGCGTCGTTGTTGGCGGAGACTTCAACGCCTGGGCCCAAGATCGGGGCTCTCCGTTAACAAATCCAAGGGGTCGTATCCTCGTGGAGTCCTTCGAGGTATGCAAGAGGGTGATCGTCTCTAGGCTGGAGGCAGCGATCGAGCGCGCAGGCGGACTGGCACCAAACCAGTTTGGTTCCCGCAAGAAGATGTCGACCCTGAACGCCATCGAAAGCGTCAAAAGGCTGGCAGATAGCGCCATCGCTGGCACGAAATGGAGAAACGGCCAAGAAGTACTGCCTAGTGATGACCCTGGACGTCCGGAACGCCTTCAATTCGGCAGACTGGAGAAGGACACTGGATGCCGAAAGCATTGTCAGGTAGATTTCTACTTGACGCAAACACTCAGCGGCCACGGCTGCTTCCGGAGCTACCTAAAGCTCTTCGGACACGAAGAGGAGGACAACTGCCCAGAAATCGGCGCCGGGGTGGTGGAGGATGCCCATCACGTCCTGTTTGACTGCTTCCGATTCCACCACGAGTGGGAGGAGTTGGACGCCACGGTGTGCACAAGGGTCACGGCAGACAACATGGTGCAGACCATGCTCGCGAACCGGGAGAATTGGGATGCAATACCCAAATTCGTGGCCAGCACCCTAAGATCCCTGCGGGCCATAGAGACAACGAGAAGGACGCATGCGGAGTAGGAGAGTAGGAGACCTACCACTCGCGCGACGCAAATCTTGGCGGCAGTACCGCGCTACCAGGTCCCTTATTCTTCTCTTCTTTTTCTCCTATTATTGTTATTATTGCTGTTTTATACAAAATAAATGAATACAAAAAAAAGCAGTATCTTGTCAAATCCCCGATCTGGCCGTCCACAATTGCTAACGGACCGCGAGCAGAAGTCTGTTATTAAATCTGTTCGCCTTAATCCAAGGATCACGGCTTACCAGGCACAGCTGCAGATTGAGGAAAGTTTTTCCGAAATAGCTTCCGATGATACTGTTTGCCGTGTTATAAGAAAGGCTGGATACCAAAGTAGAGCCACTCGCAAAAAGCCTGTGTTCTCGGAAGTTAATAAGCAAAAGCGCCAAACTTTTG
This sequence comes from Drosophila truncata, assembly GCA_008042515.1. Lineage (NCBI taxonomy): Eukaryota > Metazoa > Arthropoda > Insecta > Diptera > Drosophilidae > Drosophila > Drosophila truncata. Next base: position 7,935 of record VNJQ01006841.1, on the reverse strand, counting down.
CAAATGACTACATATCCAAGGCCCTTGACTTTTGGAATAAGGTTTTATTTGCGATGAAAGTAAATTTTGCATATTCGGAATCAAGGGAAAAACTTTAGTGTGGAGAAGAATTGGGTCTAAAAGACGATTATTGGTTCCAGCAGGACAATGACCCCAAGCACACTGCACATAATACGAAGCTTTATCTTCTATTAAAAGTCAAAAATCAACTACGAACACCTCCACAGAGTCCAGATCCCAACCCAACAGAGCATTTGTGGGATCTCCTAGAGCGGAAGATCCGTAAACACAAAATTACATCCAAAAAAATGCTCAAGGATGTAATTATGGAGGAATGGGGCAAAATTACAGCAGAGACCAAAAATTTTGTGGATTCTATGCCGAGACGCCCAAATGTTTTAAACCAAAAGGGATACCCTACTAGATACTAAAACAAGTATATTTTAAGATTAAATTCGTTTTTCGGCAACTGTACGCAAACTTTTGCGTGTGCCTTATTTCATAGCATTAAATTTAAAATGAAAAATAAAATATTAATACTTGTTTCAAAATTCATAAACAAATACGTCATTGAAGACAATGTAATAAAATTTTGTTAGAAAAAAGAATTGTGCCATAATGTTAAATATTAGCTAAACTATTTATGGATTTAAACTTTAAAGAGATATGCAGTTGAGTGTACCTCCCAGATACCACAATGAATATAAAAGTTTGGGACACTCTTCGAAAATTTTAGATTGTTTAACGAAACAGATGACGATGATATTTTGGTTTAATTTTTCATAAATATATTACAAATATTAGGTATATAATGTATGTACATATATATATATATGTTAATTAATAAAATTTCTAAAAGCATTCCTTAATAAAATTCTAAGTTTGCATAATAAATCAAATTTTATTATCGTATGTCGCACGTTGTTCGCAAGGGTGTGAAAACAAAGCGTGCAAAATTATCGTATGTAATTAAATTTTTTTTTTTTCATGAAATGTTGCCTTTAATGATAAATATTAAGTTTTTATTCGTCATTGTAGCTAAAACCACGAAACCTTGAAAAATATTTCCATGATTTTCTCAACCTTACACTGATAGAAAAAAATGAGAATTTTGGTCATAAAATCGTGACCATTTCGGTCACGAAATCAGCCCAAGAATTTTTCGTTCTTCTTTTGAGATTTTCGTTCTTCCTTCAAGAATTTTTGAATTCTCAATTCGAGATTTTTCTTATTTTAAGAACAAAAAATATATATAAATGATAAAAAAAAATCAATCCTAATCACTCGTTTAACTGTTAATAGTAAACCGTATGATTAATGCCAAACTACACTATAACTAAACATATGTTTCACTTAAGAGTCCCGTTCTGAAAGAATGTTTACTTAAATCTGTAAATACAGATTGTTATGAATTGTTATTAAATCTTAAACTAGTATATAAATCCCAAATAAAACTTTACTTACACAGTTTTGCGTCCCGGCTAGGACTCGAACCCGGGTCCCAAGAATACACAAACCTTCCACTTACCCACTCGGCTACTGAGGCAAGCTTAACTCCAATGCCGAGAATGCTTATACATACGATTTCAAGGAGAGAGCAGAAAATATATGAATCTCTCTCTCTCTCTGAGCTAAAAGTAGATCTTTTAAAGACTCAATTTAAGATCCAGGGAATGGACAACCCGAAAAAAATATAAAGATTTAATTTAAAGTGAAACTGCACTTAGCATTGAGGCAATAAATGAGTAGGAATTAGGTCCAATTTTTGCATGGTTATTTACCTTTCAATAGCTTTACGCGGCTTAAACTGGGATGGTGAACAGAGATTACCCTCCTGTCATAGTAGACTTCTCCTAATTATCTTACCCTTCTAGCCAATCGTAGAATTATGCTAGGCACTACTTTTATTTATAACCTTATTCACGGCGACGTGAAAGGTACTGACTTGTTAGGAAAGCTCAATTTCCACGTACCGAGTCGAAATACTAGATCCTATATACCCTTAGTTTTGCGCCATTGTAGAACCTCCTTTGAACTGCATGAACTGTTTAGAGTACTGTGTGCAAGTTATAATGATTTGTACTCAATAATTCCACATGTAGATAGTCTTCCTAAACTAAAAACTTTAATCCTAACACACTTAGAACGCATGCAAGCAAACATTCAGGCAGCACGCCAGTAGTTTATTTCCTCGTATTCTTTTCTATATTTTCCTTCGCGACTACTAATACCTAACCCCAACAGGCACGTGCCTGGTTTCATAAGGGCCACTTGAGTCTACTGACCGTAGTGCATCAGAAGAAGAATCGCGCATTAAGTCCATGAATTGGCCAAGAAACAGCCCTGACCTCAACTCAATAGGGAATTTTCCGATCCTTATGGCTGCTAAAAATAATTGAAAGGACGCCAAAAACAATGATACAATTCAAGAATCTACTAGAAAAAGTATTATTCTTGAATATCACTGAGGAATATTTAAGCGCTTTATACACTTCGATGCCCCATAGAAGAAAATGTGTAGTTAAAGCAAAAGTGGGTTATACAAAGTACTAATTTACTTAACAAAAAAAGTTAAACTATATTTTAAAACAAAATATAATTTATAATTTAGGAAACTGAGTATACTTTTGGAAACAAAAATATTATTTCTTGAGTATACGCATTGGAGTAGTTAATATCAATTTTTTTCTTTAAGTTGTCATATATATGAAAAGTCAGTAAAATTAATAGGGGTCTGGGAAAATTGTTTTTTCTAAAAAATAGGCAGCGATAAAATAAAAATGCATTATTCAGTAAAAAAAAGAATTTGACAATTTAGACAACATTTGCAGAAACGCCAAGCAATCAAACTTACAAGTTAGTGAATTTTTAGGGTGCATAATTTCTTCGTGGACAGCGATATCCTTGCCAATTAGGGGTATACAAATAGATAGTAGCCAATTCTGAGACCTACTGAATATACTAAATACAAAATTTCATAAAAATTACCATTCGGAGTATGGTAACAAACGGTGAATAAAAGCATCTGAAGGACGGACTAAAACATTGGTTATTGAAAATTGCGTTTTTTTTAAATTTGTTTATTGACATAGTATAACTCGGAAATGCAAATTTCAGACAACGTTTATAACAAAAAAATACATAATTGTACACAAATCGTACACTATTGAAAAATCAGCTCTCAAAATCAGTCCGGAAAACTGTATATATTTCATTAATCATATCACTCGCAACTGTGCTACGACCTAACTTTTGAAATGTAGCGTAGTTTAATCGTTTAATAAAATAGCTTGACGCGCATGCTGCAAGACACCCTGGGTTAGGATGATTTGACTGTAACGACCAATAGAAAAATGTAGCTAGTGATCCACTAAGTAAGTCTCCTTGACCACCACACCTGCGTCCGGAACCACCAGTGGGCATTATGTAAATTTCGTTGCTTTGTGGAGTGTAAATTTTATCATTTAGGCCTTTTTCAAGAACTACTATTCCATGTCCGAGGAGTAATATTTTTTGTCGTGACACATTAACATCTTCTCCGAATAGTCGTTGGAATTCAATAGCATTTGGAGTCAGTATAATATTACTGTGCCCGTAAATTAAATCGATATTATCATTCAGAATAAACAATCCGTCTGCATCGATAACAATTGGTTTTTTCGCATTTAGACATAATTTTAGTAATTTAGTAGCTGTCTCTATAATTTTTGGCTCCCGACCTAATCCAGGTCCGAAAACCTAAAGAAAAAACAAATATGAATATGTATTTATGTATAGTGGTTATATTAAATACAAACTCATGTTTGTATCTACATATGTATGTACTCACAATTATATGTAGTCGTTCTAACCATGGCAAGATTTTATCTACAGCATCTGCGCAATCTAGTATTGGATGAACAATAAGATCGGGGCTGTAAGCTTTAATGGCTGTTGATGCATTTGAATGACAAAACACATGCGCCAAGTCTCCACCAACTTTCAGTGAAGTAATAGCAGCAAAATAAGGCGCACCAGTATATTCCAAAGATCCTCCGATTACTCCAATGCGCCCATATTGGCCCTTATATTTGTTAGTTGTCGGTTTGGGAATTACGGTTTTGAACAATGACAAAAGCTTTGGAATGTTCACTGGTATATCTTTTATAGCTGACATGTCCAAAAAGTTTCAAAGTTTATTTGACAATAGAGCGATGGTATATATTGTATTAGAGCTGGAAAAAAATCGATATAATAATTTTTATACCCTTGCAGGGTATTATAGTTTCAGTCAGAAGTTTGCAACGCAGTGAAGGAGACATCTCCGACCCTATAATTATATATATTCATGATCAGCATCAACAGCCGAGTCGATCTAGCCATGTCCGTCTGTCCGTCTGTCCGTTTCTACGCAAACTAGTCCCTCAGTTTTACAGCTATCTGAATGAAACTTTGCAGTTAGTCTTCTATATACTCTCACTCGTACATATGTCGGAACAGGCCGGATCGGACGACTTTATTATATAGCTGCCATAGGAACAATCAGGAAAATAATAGAAAATATCCTAACTTCGCTGTTTCTTTACATATTTTCATCAAATTTGAGATTTTGCCACTTAATATTGTTTGAGAATCTTAGTTTTAATTTCATGAAAATTAGACAACTATATCCTATAGCTGCCATAGGAACAATCATAAACAATAATGAAAAATTCAGAGTTTCGCTATTTCTCAAAATATTTTAATCAAATTTGGGAATTGACCACTTATTATTATTTCAGATTTTCGACTTTAATTTTATAGTTCAATTGCAATCTGCAAGGGTATATAAACTTCGGCGAACCGAAATTAGCTTCCTTTCTTGTTTTTTATAAAATGTTAGAAATAATCGATATATGGCAAATCGAATTATTTCCAGCTTTATATATGTTGCATTTCTAGTCGGAATGGGTTAGAAGGACAATCGATATATCGATAAGGGTAGGATCGACTGGTCCAAAGGGGGAGTGAGGTAGGTCGAGAGCGAACAGGTCAATTTGGCGGGCCTAAGAGCAGCAGAATATGGTATTTTAAAAACTTTTTGGAATTTTATCAGCTTTGATTTTGCTCAAAAGTATTTTAATGTTATATAGGTATTTAGTAGCATTTTACTTAGATTTTATGGTATTAAATGGTATTTTTGGTTTGATCACACTAACAAATGTGACGCTCTCTTTTTATTAAATAGTAAATCGAATCAAGTCTTAATTATGTAATAATCTACTAAATCAAACAAATAGTGAACATGAGTAATAAGCAAAAACATAGAGACTATGCCGGAAAATCTAAAATGTCTGGGCAGGAGTACAAATAAGATGGATGCGCACTGCAAAGCGTGCCAGACGAACATTTTGAGTAGGCTGGCGACACTTAAGCAGCACGCGGCTTCACAAAAATATAGAGATAATATGAAATACTTCTGTGGAAAACCAATTTTTTTATATATATAATAAGTATATTATTATTTGTACATATTATATCATATATTATAATTAATATTTCCAGGCGATTCATTTTAATTTGATTTATTTTAATTTTATTATAATTTGAATTTTCCAGGCGATTTATTTGTTATGGTATTTATGGTGGTATTTTGTAAAATATGAAATAGTATTTTATAGTATATTTTTGAGACCAAATTTGTATTTCTCGTTTGGTCCGGCGCGGTCACGCTGCTTAAGAGAAAGGGCTTTTACCCTGTCGCCTCGGCCGTTGCATCAAAAAGTCAACGGTTTCTAGGCCGGAACTCTGGAAACGGTCCGAGGCCATAAAGGGAGGAGGAGACAGTCAGGTTAGGGCAGTAGGAGGAAGAAATCGCGAGCGCAGCCATTTGTCTTCCCGTTCGTTCATTCCCTGGAATTAAATAGAAAAAATAAAAACGTGAGCAAAAATATAGTGAAAAGAACATTCTAATTTTAAACGTCGCAGCTTTTAATTAGTTTAAAACACGTCGGGATGGCTCTATTTTTAATATTTTTTATCTTTTCGATCACGCTTTTTTCGATTTTTTTTTTAAAGTTACCTTTTTATCTTAAAATCTAGTTTTTTTTTCAATCGGCACTTATCGATATGTGCCCGAAATGAAACGGCTACACTAGGGCGCATAAAATACGATGTTTACATTCGGCAACCTAACTTTTGATCGACCTCGATCATACACATAGTTCTATAGTTTTATTACACACTTGCAACTACGGTTTAAGCCTAACAGCCTATATCCGTTATTTCATACCGGTCGTTGGGAAATACCCGATTCACCTTATATGGTTCGCGATACATAGGTGCAAACTTCTTACAATGCCCAGAAGTCACATAGACGTTACGAATAGCAACAAAATCGCCTACATCATACAACGGATGTGCCTTATGCCTTAATCTGTGTGCGGACTCATTCCGGACTTGTGACTGACGTATGCTATTATTTGCCTCGTCCCTTACGGTATCCAAGCATCGCGGTTTCTTTAAACTAAATTTAGCTTCCAGATACTCAGTTAGCTCATCTATCACTGGGCCACGCTGCTCGCATCCGAATAGAAACACACTAGGGGTCTCTGCGGTACTACACTGAACGGAGTTGTTTATAGCGAATTCAACACGGTTAAGTAGCTTATACCAATCAGCTTGATTGAGCATAGGAGTTAGAACACGGTTCACTCGTTCCACTTGTCCATTTGCCTGCGGGGCCGCTGTGGCCACTTTAATATGCTCGATATTCCTGGAATCAAGGAATGCTTTAAACTCAAAGGAAGTAAAACATGTGGCTCTATCAGAAGTGACCCTAAGAGGTCGACTATAGTATTGAAAATATTTCTCTAAGGAACAGTTCACTTCTCTAGTACTGGTAGAATGGACAGGATATAGTTTTACAAACTTCGTGAAAGCATCGATGATAACTAACAAATGCTTTCTCTTCGAATTAATAGACGGAAGGGACCTAGGTGATCAATATGAATGGTATCGAATGGAATTGGAACTTTAAGTATACTATAAAGCGCTCTATTGTGAATACCCTTCGGAACTGAATGTAGAATACATTGCAAACAATTCTTAATAAACAGATCGATTTTTTTCTCATACTGGGAAACGAAAAGTTTTCTTTAAGTTTATCAACACACGTGTCTGTTGCGAAGTGACCTATTTCTTCTTGGAATTTCCTAATTATATCTTCCTGCATTCGGCTTGGGACATACATACAAAGTTCTTCACGATCTTTTGATCTATATACTCTCCCATCTATTAACACGAAATCTGCAATTTCACCATTTTCTAGCTTCTCTCACAATCGACGAATTTCGAGATCTCTTATCTGTTCGGTTTGCAGAAGCAAATCAATGTCATAAGGGGAGGCACCTACAATCCCTACGATCTCTTCATCATCCGGGGCGAATATAACGGATTTTCGAGGCTTAGAACTACAAGGCACAACAGGTCTCCTAGGTTCACAAGAATCCGAAATTGCACAGGGCTCTGTAGTTTCACAAGGCTCACAGGTTTTCTTAGATTTACAAGGTTCACCAGGTACAGTAGTTCTACAAGGTTCAGAAAGATCACAAGGTTTGGCAGAATTACAACATTCAGAAGAGTCAGAAGGTTCAGAAGGTACAACAGATATAGACGAAATAGGACAAGGATCAGAAATTCCTTCAGCCACCTCACTTAATAACTCCGTTTGCCTACTCAGTGCATCCACATGTGCCATGTTTAAGGCCGGCCGATGGGCTATTGAATAGTTAAAGCTTTCAATTCAAGGGACCAACGGGCGATACGAGGATTGGTAGATTTTTTACTCAATGTTTGAAACAAGGAACTGCAATCGGTTACTATTAACAAGATGGACATACAGTCGGGTGTCCCGACAGTAGAATACCCTGTACCCTGGACCGCTCCCCGTGAATTGAATTCGAGACAACTTACAAT
>VNJQ01006837.1:0-38449 GCA_008042515.1 Drosophila truncata | reverse complement strand
AACAGCGTCGAGAAGCCCCTGAGGAACGAGAAGAACGTCGTGAAGCTCGACTGGAACGAGATGAACGTCGGGAAGCTCGACTGGAACGAGATGATCTTCGGGAAGCTCGACAGGAACGAGAAGACCGTCGAGAAGCCCGTGAGGAAGCCAGTAAGGAACGAGATGAACGTCGGGAAGATCGACAGGAACGAGAACAGCGTCGAGAAGCCCCTGAGGAACGAGAAGAACGTCGTGAAGCTCGACTGGAACGAGATGAACGTCGGGAAGCTCGACTGGAACGAGATGATCTTCGGGAAGCTCGACAGGAACGAGAAGACCGTCGAGAAGCCCGTGAGGAAGCCAGTAAGGAACGAGATGAACGTCGGGAAGATCGACAGGAACGAGAACAGCGTCGAGAAGCCCCTGAGGAACGAGAAGAACGTCGTGAAGCTCGACTGGAACGAGATGAACGTCGGGAAGCTCGACTGGAACGAGATGATCTTCGGGAAGCTCGACAGGAACGAGAAGACCGTCGAGAAGCCCGTGAGGAAGCCAGTAAGGAACGAGATGAACGTCGGGAAGCTCGACAGGAACGAGAACAGCGTCGAGAAGCCCCTGAGGAACGAGAAGAACGTCGTGAAGCTCGACTGGAACGAGATGAACGTCGGGAAGCTCGACTGGAACGAGATGATCTTCGGGAAGCTCGACAGGAACGAGAAGACCGTCGAGAAGCCCGTGAGGAAGCCAGTAAGGAACGAGATGAACGTCGGGAAGATCGACAGGAACGAGAACAGCGTCGAGAAGCCCCTGAGGAACGAGAAGAACGTCGTGAAGCTCGACTGGAACGAGATGAACGTCGGGAAGCTCGACTGGAACGAGATGATCTTCGGGAAGCTCGACAGGAACGAGAAGACCGTCGAGAAGCCCGTGAGGAAGCCAGTAAGGAACGAGATGAACGTCGGGAAGATCGACAGGAACGAGAACAGCGTCGAGAAGCCCCTGAGGAACGAGAAGAACGTCGTGAAGCTCGACTGGAACGAGATGAACGTCGTGAAGCTCGACTGGAACGAGATGAACGTCAGGAAGCTCGTGAGGAACGAGAGGAACGTCGGGAAGCCCGACTGGAACGAGATGAACGTCGGGAAGTCCGTAAAGAACGAGAAGAACGTCGGGAAGACCGTGAGGACCGAGATGAACGTCGGGAAGCTCGACGGGAACGAGATGAACGTCAGGAAGCCCGTGAGGAACGAGATGAAAGCCGGGAAGCTCGACAGGAACGTCGTGAAGCTCGACAGGAACGTCTTGAAGCTCGCCAGGAACGTCGTCAAGCCCTTGAAAATTCTGAGGACCGTCGCGCAGATCGTGAGGAACGGTCAGATCAACGTGACTTACGGGATGAGCTCCTCAATGGTCGTCGTGAAGCTCGAACGGAACTGGATAATCGCCGTTTTGATCGGGAGGAACGAGATAATCGCCGTCTTGAACGTGATAATCGTCGGGATAATCGAGATGAGTTGACAGAACGTCGTGATGCTCGTGAAGAGCGATCAGAGGAACAACTAGATCGAGAATCCCGTTTAGAACGTGAAAACCGAGAGCGAGCTGAAAGGGAAACCGAAAGGCAGGTAGAACGTGACAACCAAGAACGCCGTGAGGATCGATTCTCTGCCAGACGCATAGAGCTTGAGGCTCGAGAGCGATTTGAAGTTCGATCTGTGGATGATGTAAGGGCACAGCGAGACATTTCTCAGCGAATGGGACGTGAGGAGATCCAAAGGGAAGAACACGATAATGCTCGACGAGAAGAACGCGATAATGCTCGACGAGAAGAACGCGATAATGCTCGACGAGAAGAACGTACAAATCTCCACCAAGAGGACCGTGAAAATCGTCGCAGGGACGATATAGCTCGACGTGAGGCGAATCGCGAAGATCGATTATCCTTTCGTCGAGTGGAACGAAATGAAAATCGTCGAGAGGATCGCGCAGAACGTGAGCGAGTCGAGGTTGAACGCAGGGAACAGTCCATGGATCGCGATTTGAATCGAGAGGAGGAGCGTAGCCACCGAAGAGAGGCCCGCAATGCCAATAGAGTTGATCGTAGTTATTCCAGAAGAGAAGATCAGCGAGTAGAAAGAGAAAATATGAGAGAAAATCAGCGAATGGAACGAGAAAATCTGAGGCGAAAAGAACAGCGAGTGGAACGAGAAAATCTAAGGGGAGAAGAACGAGAAGATGCTCGACGAGTACAGGGAGATATTGTGCGAAGGGAAGAGCGAGAAGTTCGAAGGAATGTGGAACGAAATACTCTCCGAGAAGATAGGGATTCCATTCGTCAAATAGAGCGCGATAATCTTCGAAGGCATAACCCTGAAAATCGCCAGCGAGAGGTTCGTGATGAGCAAGCCGAAGACAGAGAGAATCTACAGAGGCAGACTGTAGAATCACACCGTCGGATCGAGCAAGCAGATCGTCGCCGAGAAGAGCGCGAAGATCAGCGAGAAGACCAGCGAGAAGACCAGCGAGAAGCTCAGCGAGATCAGCGAGAAGTTCAGCGAGAAGATCGGCGGGAAGATCGGCGAGAAGATCAACGAGAAGATCAGCGAGAAGATCAGCGAGAAGATCGGCGAGAAGAACAGCGAGAAGATCTGAGAAGGGAAAGCCGACGAGAAAGCATGAGGAGGGAAGAGCGTGAAGTCCTAAGGAGACAAGAGCGAGAAATTCAGCGACGCGATGAGCGAGTCCGCCGAATGTCTGGCATTAGCAGCCTAGAGCGCGAGATCCCTCAGGTGACAGGAGCCAAGGGCTGGCTAAGCTATGGCAAACGGGAAATACTGATGACCACACAAATCCTGCTCCTGGCGGCGCTCTACAAAAAATCCACAACCAATGGCAAGGGACTCGGGTAAGTTACAATATTAATTGCAGGACAAAAAAGGACAAAATTAGAAATTAATAATAATTTATATTAATTTTTTAGCAATGCTCTAAACGAACAAATTCAGGGCTACCTGCAGGCCATCGGCTGCTAAGCCAGACGAGAAGAGGACGAAGGAGGACGAAGAACGAGAAGGATTAACCGCGAAAAAAGACCCAGAATGAAGATGGATACGGAAACGGATCAAAGAACACGACACGAACACATGCACCAATGGAAAATGCAAAAGGACCCGGAGAAACCGATAACCGAAACCCAAAAAAGGAGCGAGAGCGAGAGCGAGCGGAGGAGGATGGAACAGGATGCGGATGCCTCAGCATCATACAATTTAATCCAACTGTTACTGTAACCAAAAACCCCTTTTTCTGTTAGCCAAAAAACAAGAGCATAACGAAAAATATATATCTGCAACTGCAATGCAAGCCGTGAGTTTCGATTTCCCGCCCTACGGATAATTGGAGCGTTCCCGCCAAGAGCCACGAGCCAAGAGACCGCAGCTGTCCACTCACATGCCTGGGCATCCTTATATCCTAGCATCCTTGAAAGGCTAGTACCTTACTCACTTGCAGCCTCAGTAAAACCAACCCAAAACCCAAAAACCCCAACCGAAGCTGAAAGGCAAAATTATTATTGCGATTTTCCATGCCGTTTGCCTTCGTCCTGGCTGGCGAACCTGCTACTGGTCCTCTTCCTTTTCCACTTGAGTGTGTGAGTCTGTGCGAGTGTGTGTATCGAGGCTGATAAATTTCGCACATATTAGATGTTGGTCTGGTCTATTCATCTTTTTGGCTTTCAAGAGATTTCCCCTGATGTTGTGGGGGGCCAGTTTCTGTTAAGTTTTTCCGGGGGAGAGAAGGGAAGGTAGGCTGCCAGTAAGCCATCCTTAATCAGTGAAACCAACACACAAATTTTACACAATTTTCATCTTTTGGGGATTATTTGGAAGGGGCGTGTGAGTGTGTGGAATGGAAATGGGACTGTAACTGGGTACTCGTCCTACTGGCGAAGGTCCTGCTCCTTGTTTGAGCTTGCTTTTCGGCAAACAAAAACAGAAACAGAAACACACAGAGGAGTCCGAGTCACACAGAGCTTAAAATCAAGGAGTTTAAAGGCCCAGAAATATTTAGTTTAACATAAATTATAATTTTGAGTTCTTTATAATTTTTTAAATTAAAAAAAAATCCTAATTTCAAGTTCTTTATAATTTTGTAAACTAAAAAAGAAATCCTTTAGTCAAGGTCTTGTTCTCATAACTCATAACCCTCTCCAATTTATGGAAAAAAATAGAAAAAAATCCTTTGGATTTCCATCTCTCGTTGAGTTTATTCATGGGGATTTTCACGAAGGATTTAAATTCAATGCGAATTCTTCTTTTATTTATTTTTTTCCCTCATTCTTTTTTTTCCACGGAAGTGTGAAATATCAATACGCAATGTCCTCACACACAGCTTCCAGTGGCGTGCATAAAAGGGGACACTGAACGCAGTGAGAGAGAACGAACGCCACAAAAGGGCAATAAACCAACAAGAAAACATCATAAAAAATTGAGTTTTCAATATTTATACGAATTAAATAATTCACGCCAAGACCAGGCACACACACACACACACTCACACACATTCCTTTAGGGACACACACAAGGATACTTATAGGCCCAGACACACAGATACTCAGTAAAACTAGGGATGAGTAAGGAAAATGCATTGAAATTGTAATGAAAATCAATGTTTATATTAAATTAAATCGAATTATTTGTTGTTCTTGCTAAATTATTATTAATATATCATTATAATACTATTATAATTATTATAATATTATTATAATAATAAATAGAAGGTCTTGAAAGATCAGATTTTACTCTTAATCTTCACCTAACCTTCTTAACATTTTTTTTAATATATAATCTTTATAAAAGTCTAGTATTTCTCTATAAAATATATATAAAAATATATATTTAAACCCATCACTGGCTAGACAAGGCGGAAGGACTCTCCAAACAAAAAAAAAAACAACAACAAGTTCCCATTGCAAACTCTTCTCCTTTCCCGGAATTTTCCCGCAGAATGGCGACTGTGGTTTTATAGGAACGAAGGGAAGTGGCCATGGAGTTGGGCATTCTACGAGAATTTGAGGTTTATTTTATGCCCCACACACACACACACACCCCGGATTGCAAAACAACATAAATTTTGTGTCAGAAATCATAAATTTCAATAAAATAAAAGCAGCGAAGCGCCAAATAAATACGTGTGGGGATGAAAGTTAGAGGTTTGGGGGTTTTTTAAAAGAGGGCATAACATTTCACACATACTCTTAGGGAAATTAATAATAAATAATAAATATTTGAATAATAAATAATAATAAATAATAAGAATGAATAAATAATGAATAAATAATAAATAAATAAATAATAAATATTAATGGAAAGCTGGAAAAATTGTAAAACTTTAAATTTGAATTTATTTACTTAAGGTTTGAAGAGAAATTACCAAAGAAAATTAATAGAGCCAGAAGAAATTTAAGAAAATACTCAAAATATAAATAATTTCATTGAAAAATAACATTTATTTAATATTTTAAATATTTGCCAAGGCAAAATGCTTCATAAAAATATTAAAAAGTTGTAATTGAATATAAATTTGTATCTGAAAAATATTATTTATGCCTAGAAAGTATTAATTTCCCCAAAAATGATTTATTTTGTTTAAAAAATATTAAAAGTAAAAAAATTAAATATTAAAAATTTGATATTTAAAATATTTTCCTAAGGAAATTGCTTCATAAAAATATTTAAAACTAATTAAATATGAATTTTTACGTGGAAAATATTATTTATCACTAGAAAGTATTAATTTTCATAAAGAAATATTAATTTCCCCAAAAATTATTTATTTTCTTTAAAAAATATTAAAAGTAGGTCATAAAAAATGTTATATTTTTTAATTTAAAACCTTTTTCACCAGCTTTTTGACCCCTGTTGTGTGTATATGTTGGCTGCACGCTTCACTTGGCTAAGTAAAAGCAACAGCCAAGTGCAAAATATATATAAATTTCCTTTAAAACGCGGCAAGGCGAGAAAAAAACAAAATAAAACGATGCAAAAGTCCTTGGACTATAGTGTGTGTGTGTGTGTTTTGCATAATTTAATGTATGACTAGGAATGGGAGGAAGGTAAGGAAGGGGGAAGAGCCTTGGCCCCCCGCCATAAAGTGGCCACCAAGGCAGGCAAGGGCAGCCGCAGGATGCTTTCTATCAAGGTAACGGCCGAAACTTGAGAAATATTTCATGAGGCCAACGCGGTGAAATGTGCGAGTTGCAACACACACACACACACACCTTTTTCTTTTTTCCTAAATTTTTCTTGCCTTTTTTTAGCATTTTCCCCCAGCAATTTTATAAATTATCAATTTCACTCACCCCGCCAGAAAAGGCTAAAAAGCAAAGAAGCAGCAGCAGCAGCATCGGCAGCATCGCCTGGAAATAAATAAATGCAATAAGTGAAGGCAAATGGAAAATTGTGAAATTGGGGAAAATTGGAAAACCGCAGAAATTGCAATCGAAAATCCCCGCCACAAGTTTTGCCATTAAATGTCAATCGAAACGGGCGACCCCCGAGCGAAATGTGCAGTTAAATAAAAATCAAAGCGGTTTACGTTATCAGCCAGCAAAAAGCGGCAACGGCAACGGCGAAGAGAAGAAGTTGCGTTGACAGAATTTTCCTACGCTTCCCTGACTTTCCCTCAGCCTGAAGGAGAGAGGGAAGGGGGGAAGGAGGCAGTGCATCTGCATTTGGCTGGGCGGAGCCAATGCGAAATTGGTTTATGCAACAGACTTTTATGGTGCAGATCAGCAGAGAGACAGAGAGAGTGAGAGAGAGTGCCGAGCATTTGCCAAATGCCAAACTCAAAGTGACGGAGCCAGGGATTTTCCAAATGTGTCAGGTTTGGGCTATGCAGAGAGAGAAATTTGGGTAATTTCAGAGGATATTATAAGCCTTAATTTATTAATCATTTAAAATTGCTTTTAGAATCCGAATAATACAAACGTTAGTTCATATTTTGCTGCATTTATGTGTTTAATAATTTATTTCTTTATAAATTTTTTACTTTTCCTTTTTTTATTATCAATTTTTAAATATTTTATGTATTTTTTTTATTCTATTTTATTTATTTTATTCTTTTTCCAATATATTCATAAAAATTGAAACGTTTAATTATCGTCAAATATATAAAATGTACTTTTTCCCCGCCAAAAAGCTGTATTTCAATAAAGCACAATTTATAGTTCAATTGGCGGCCGCTTGAGGGCTTTTCCCAACTTTTAAAAATATGTTTTAAGACAGTAAAGAAGTCATTTCGTGACTAAAAATATATTTCACAGTTTTTATGTGTTTAATAATTTATTTCTTTATCAATTTCTTATTTTTCCTTTTTTTATAATTTTTAAAAAATATTGTATGTATTTATTTTATTCTATTTTATTCTTTTTCCAATATATTCATAAAAATTGAAACGTTTAATTATCGTCTAATATATACAATGTACTTTTGCCTCGCCAAAATGCTGTTTTTCAATAAAGCACAATTTGTAGTTCAATTGGCGGCCGTTAGATGGCTTTTCCCAACTTTTAAAAATATGTTTTAAGGCAGTAAAGAAGACATTTCTTGACTAAAAATATATTTCCCAGCTTTCCAAGCTTCTAACTGAAGTTATAAATACAAAAAAAAATTTCCCCAAGATTTCTAATTAATTTCTTTCAATGTAAAAAGGCTTAGACAACCCAGAGGGGGTCTTAGCCCCTTGGCAGGGGCAATGCCAGCATCAATCGCAGTTGTGCAAATAAATTTGCCGTTCACGTACATGAAAGCCGCTGCACAAGCATGCAATCATCCTCAAATATTGTCCCAATCCCAATTGCAGCCCGTCTCCTGGATGCCGCTGCAATTGAGGACTCAGAGATTCGAATACGGATTCCGATTTGGATTTCGATTTTGGATAGGCGCAGGAGGCATCCGCCGCCGCCACCTCTCTCACCTGCTGCTCGATGGCCACAAAATATACATATATACCAATGATGACATTGCTCTGTGAGCTGAGTTTTATGGGATTTTAGATATTTATAGATTGCAAGTGGCATCGAAATGGATCCTCCTTCGCCTGCTCCTTCTGCTCCTCATCTCATCTGTGCTCAACGAAGCATAAAAAATTGCTGCACTCAAATGTTTGGGGCGTTGCTGCTGCTGCTGCCAGGGAGGAGGAGGAGGAGGCGTTGCACCCTAAACGATGGCAGGCAAAGTCAATTTAGTGAAAATGCGAGGCAGCAAGTGAAATGTCATAGCAGCCAGCCAGCCAGCCAGTCCACCTATAACATATATATCCACCCATATTTCGAACCACTTTCCCACTTCCTTCCCACTCAGCCAAAAGCAGCAGGAGCAGCAGCAGCAGGAGGAGCAGCAGCAGCAGGGGGAGCAGCAGGAGGAGGAGCAGCAGCAGGAGGAGCAGCAGCAGGAGGAGCAGTAGCAGCAGGAGGAGCAGCAGCAGCAGGAGGAGCCGCAGCAGCAGCAGCAGGAG
Organism: Drosophila truncata; assembly: GCA_008042515.1. Lineage (NCBI taxonomy): Eukaryota > Metazoa > Arthropoda > Insecta > Diptera > Drosophilidae > Drosophila > Drosophila truncata. The sequence continues at coordinate 29,959 of VNJQ01006837.1, read as the reverse complement.
GAGGAGCAGCAGCAGGAGGAGGAGCAGCAGCAGGAGGAGCAGCAGCAGCAGGAGGAGGAGCAGCAGAAGGAGCAGCTGTCATTGTCAGAGGGCCACATGCTGTCTCCTTTGCGAGTTCCACTGTTTGTTGTCCTAAAGAAGGACTCTTTCTGTCTTTTCAACAAAAAAAACCCACTGAACCCAAAAATTAAAAAGAAAATTTCCCAGAAAAAAGATTTGTAAGGAAATAAGCATTAATTAAATCAAATTAAAATATTTAAGAAAGAGATTATTGGTTCGCTGTTTAAATATTTATGCTTTTATGCTATCATAATTTAAGCCTTTTTTTATTACTTTACTTTAAATATTTATTTTAATTTAAATACTTCTATTTTAATATTTAATATATTTTACAACCTAACCTAAAATTTTGTGCAAAATCAACTTGAAACAAAGTTTACTGCATTTTCTTTGCTGTTCAAAGATAAACTGTGTATTTCAGGTGCTATAAAAACGCGGGCAAGTCATTTCCCACTTGAATTCTGCAACTTTGACACATTTTTCATTTCTGTTTTTTTTTTTATTTTGGGAGCTGCCGCACAATAATCCCGAACTCATGTGTCATTGCAGGCAATCAGTGGGGGAAAAATACAAAAATGGAAGCGCTTTGCATTCTTTATAATTGCCATATCATGCTGCTGTTGCTGCTGCTGCTGCTGCACTGGCAGCCTGCAGCAACGCCCACTCTCGCACTTTTGTCAGTGTCCCCTTGTCCCTGTGTCCCAGTTTTTCGCAGCATTTCCCTCTGTTCGCTACTCGCTCACCTATGCACAGGGACAGTGATGAAAATTCAATTTGAAATGCGCAAACAGCAAACAAACTGGCATCAGATCGCCACCCACAATGACGACCCTGCAGTGGCAGGGTTTTGGGAAAATTTAGAAGGGGCCAAGGGAAGGGGTCCTTGGAAAAAAAAGCGAAATGAAATGGTCTAAACACGTTTTGGAAATAGCAAAGAAAAAGAAAGAATATGAATTTTTTTAAAATATAAATTTGAAGGGAATGTAAATGTAACTTAAGAAAAATGCATTAAGTGCTTTTATATATTATTTAAAATTTAAAACCAACTACCATTTAAGCAAAACAAAAATTAAAGGGATTTTTCTTCAAGTTGATGTTCTTAAAATATATTTAAATTACTTGAAAAAAATATAGAAATTTGTTGTAAGTTTCATTTTGTGAAATAATTATAAATTTGTATATATTAGAAAATATTATAAAATATATTTTTGCTTTTTATATATTATTAAAAGCAAAAATATATTTTATAATATTTTCTAATATACAAAAATTTTAAATATCATTAAGACACACTTTTGCAGACTCGAAGATCATTTTGTTAAAGTTAAAGCATACTTTTTGGGGGTTTTAAAAGGATAACTTGATTTAAACTTCCTTTACCTCATTTTGGAAATTTGTTGTAAGTTTAATTCTATGAAAAAAACGTATAAAAATATATTTTATAATATTTTCTAATATATAAAAATTTTAAATTTCATTAAAAAACACTTTTGCAGATTTGAAGATCATTTTGTTAAAATTATAGCATACTTTTTGGGGTCTTTAAAGGATAACTTGATTTAAACTTGATTTATATTTTAATTAAAATGCTGTATATTTATTTCTTTCACTTGTTATTATTTAGGCATATTTTTCATATGGCAAGCTATAATATTTAATATATTTAACAACTTAATAAACAATTTCGCACAAGAAAAAGAAATAAAAACCCGCTACATTTTTTTAGAATATAAACAGCGTGCCATAAATTTTCCCTCATACTTTACAATTCCCTTTAATTATTAATAATTATATAAATTCTAACACAATTTTTAATGATATCTAAAATACCCATAATTTATATCCATATCCATAACCGTCTATACAATCCGCTTGATGAACTTTATTTAGTGGCTGCCTTTTTGGATTGACAGAGCCAAAGGAGGAGAAGGTAATTTCGTTGGGGATACCAGGATTCAGCTGTCAATTGCAATTTATGCTGCCGCAACGGGGGGTTAATCGTGGTGGGTGGGTTAAGGGTCTCGGTCCCGGTCCAGGTCCTGGTCCCGGTCCAGTGCTGCAGTGGCAAATAAAAAGGTGTTGATGGACTGCGACATGGCTGCACAAATTGCACCGACACGAGTTTGGCATATGGCCAGAATCGAATAAAACAGGAACAGGAAACAGAAAACAGAAAACAGAAAGCAGAGAACAGAGCACAGAACTCCGAACCGAAATTCCCATTGGGAGCAGAGGCAGAGGCGAAGGCAGGGGGAAGGAGCATGGTCACATTGCCACGTTGCAGTGTTGCAGTGTTGCAGTTGCAATTGCAGTTGCAGCTAATTAAACGCGAAAATGGCGGGTGTGTGTGTGTGTGTGTGTGGTGGAAATCGTTGGCAATTTTACACAATAAAAATATAAAATTATTACATTTTTTTTATTGACACAAACGAAAGAGAAATATAAAACGTAAAGCCCTCTGGTTAATTTCAGAGTGTTAATAAAATACAAATAGTTTGTACTTCAATTTTAATTATTTTTTTTTACTGGAAATATAAAATATTTTAAATTTTTATAGTAATTTATAATTAAAATGAATTTTAAATATTATATTTTCCCTATAATAAATATATTTTTTGGTATAAATCACGAGAAAAACGAATCAAAATTTTAATGTGACCAAATCTTCATTTCCTTTCGCTTTCTCCTATTTTTTAAATAATTTCTTTCACTGCTGCCACTCTATAAAATCATGAAGGCTACACTGAACCTGGCACTGACCGTCTATTAGGTTAAATTGTCGTATCCTTCGACCCGGTTACCCCCTGGGCTATATCCCAACGCTAACCATTCGATTTCGGTTTCAATCGGAATTCAATTGAAAATGCAGAGATCCCAGTATCCCAAAAAAAAAAAAAATAAAAATACAGCTTTGCAGTCCCAGTTTCCAGTTTCCAGTTCCCATTTCCCAGCTTCCCATTTCCTCTACCGAGCCCATGTGGCCTCGCCTGGCCGCAGAGGAACTCGCATTAGAATGGAAAATAATTGCAGCTGGCGCCGTTTCAATTAGGAGAAGCGCGTTGCATGAATTTTGCTAATGCAGCTGATTCCCTAGCGTCCCGGCTACCGACCCTAGCTTCAGCTTTGAGTCCTCCTCCCCTGATCCTTTCCCTATACCAATTCCTAGTATGCCAGAAGCCGCGCCCTATCTCAACACATGTCTGCACTCTTTAACACAGTACATCCCTCTCAATTTGTTGCTAATTGTACAATCTCTGTGCACTGTGCAAAGAATTGTGTTGAAAGTTTATCAAAAAAAAAAAACCTAGTTATAAATTCTATGCATTTAATTTTTACAAGAATTAATGGTAAAGTTTGTCAAAATATTTTTTATTTAAAGAAGGGTAAGCTTCTTTACCTCTTGTTTGTCTTAGGTTTATATAAAAACCTTATCATAAACTCTATTTATTTTATTTTAACAAGAATCAATGTTACGTTTGTGGAAATATTTTTTATTAAAAGAAGGTTAAATTCCTTCTCTTTTTTCCCAAAGTGCACGCTTCTGGCCAACACTGAAATTGAGTGGCCACAGCGGAGAGAGAGAGACTTTTATTTCTCTTTCCTGAAACCATGTTTTCCGGTGCTTCCCCTGCAATTTGCCAACTACACTCGAGGGATGCCATGGAACTGCATGGAACTGACCAACTGATGCTGGATTGCCCCCCGAAGGGGATGACAAGAACTCTGGCAAGTTCCTCGACGAAAATGACAGCCTAAAAATTCATTGAACCTGAGCCATAAATCAGGCAGGCATGAGGAATCACTGTAGGTTTATTTCGGGATCTATTAGTGGACCATAACTCATAAGAAATTGACTGGGAATTGATAATAGATTTGAGTATTATGAGGTTCTGCTGCATCATCTTTTCCTGCGTGCTTTTTTCCTGCTAAAATCTTTACGGTTAAACTTCTTTTTTTACTTCTTCTTTCAGTGCATCCCTGGCAATCATGACCGATTTGCTGACAACAAAATAAGGACCCGCGGCGAATGAGAAGCCAAAGGAAGTACCTACTACAACATAGTCTCGTGGCTTCACTTTTCGCCTTGAACGCATTTTGCGGCGAATTCGGTTGAGAGGAGACCAGGGAGGAGGAGGAAACCAGGGAGGAGGAGACCAGGTAAGAGGAGACCAGGGAGGTGGGGACCAGGGAAGAGGAGACCAGGGAGGTGGGGACCAGGGAAGAGGAGACCAGGGAGGTGGAGACCAGGGAGGAGGAGACCAGCGAAGAGGAGACCAGGGAAGAGGAGACCAGGGAGGCGGATACCAGGGAGGAGGAGACCAGGGAGGAGGAGACCAGGGAGGAGGAAACCAGGGAGGAGGAGACCAGGGAGGAGGAAGCGCAGGGAGGAGGAGACCAGGGAGGAGGAGGAGACCAGAGAGGAAAAGGAACTACAGGATGAGGTTCTCCTAGGTTGCGAAATGCTCCCCCAGCGCCTGGGCTTGGCCACATTTTGGATTTAAGTTGAGGGAGGAGATCCCGGCGATGTGAGAAGTTGGCAGCATTTACTTCATTGTGCTTAACACTTTCCGCTTTGCTAGACGACGACGATGGGGTCCTGGGTCCTGGGTTCTTCCTCTTTGGCTCAGGCAAAGCCAGTAGCTAGGATGCCAGGATCTGCTATGGCTATGCTTTGCCTCCCCCCCCCAGTTTAGGACTTCCTGCGGGTGTTGCAAAGTTGTGCGGCATGGCTGATGTATGCTCATATAACTTTGCCACTAACGAGACTCATGAGCTGCATAATAATGAGCCAAAGTCGAGGGCCAACAACCAGGCCTTCCTCTAGCTTCTAGACCTCCTTCTGCCTGTATTCCCTCTTAGATTTCTGCCACTCCTGGCTTCTCCTTTGTAATCCCCGAAACTGCATTCGTTTCGCATTTATCGACGACTCAATATGGCCCCGGCCATCAATCAGGTTTCACTCGGCCTCTCTTCCTTTTTAGGTTTTTTTTTTTGGCCGCACGATTAATCTGCCAACTCTGTGATTTCCACACACAACACACAACACACAATGCCAGCTAATGCGGGCCAATTATTCATATTTTCATCCACCATCTACCTGCAGCAGCAGCAGCCTTTTGCTGGGATTTATGAACTTGTCGTCGTCGTCCTGTGTGTGCCCAATGATTCGCATTGATTAACATTTACATACGCATGTCTGGGCACACCGTATTTTAGTTTCTGTTTCTGTCCTGACCTGCATACAAAGTGTCCTGATAATGTGCACTGTTAGAAAATATTAACTAAAAACAAGAAAGGAAGCTAACTTTCGAAATTTGATGAAAATATGTTAAAAAACAACCGAGTTATGATTTTTTCTATTATTTCCCTGATTGTTCCTATGACAGCTATAGGATATAGTCGTCCGACTTTTATGGAATTTAAATCGCAATTTAGGAATAATATTAAGCGACGAAATCTCAAGTTTGATAAAAATATGTTAAAAAACAACCGAGTTATGATTTTTTCTATTATTTCCCTGATTGTTCCTATGACAGCTATAGGATATAGTCGTCCGATTTTCATGAAATTTAATATGAAATTCTGAAACAATAATAAATAACCAAATCTTAAGTTTGATGAAAATATGTTGAGAAACAGCAAAGTTATAAAGTTTTTTCGAAAATGTTGCCGATCTTTTATACTGTTCCCGATTTTTCCTATGACAACTATAAGATATAGTCGTCCGATTTTCATGAAATTTAATACGAAATACTGAAACAATAATAAATGGCCAAATATTAAATTTGGTGATTATATGTTGAAAACTGACAAAGTTATAAGGGTATAAAAATCTTGGTTAAACTTTCTCTTGTTTTGAGTTATTCCTGTATATTTTTTCCTTTTTATTTTTCACTGCTTCCTGGGGCCAAGTTTAATGTTGTTAATTGCAGTTTGTAAGTGCTAAATACTTGATTTATTTTTTTCCTGCTTACACATTTCCGATCTGCGAAGCAAAGCAGAGCTGCTTGAGGCTATTTAGCTCTGTGGGACTTCAAGTGGGAAGGAAGGCAGGAAGGAACGAGGCTGAGGCTGAGGCTGCTGCGCTGACCTCCTCCGGCCATCGTCTTTTCAATTAGCCATGATGCAAAGCAGCAACGGCTACCCCCTTCTTCTAACCAAAACTACCCTCTTGAAGGGGCCTCGGCCTCCGCCACTAACCCCTCCAGACCATTGCGTTACAAGTGCAAATTAGTCGAGAGTGCCAACAAATTTAACGAGCAAATTTACACTCAGCGAGCAGCAACAGAAGGCCACCAGTCGGAGGGGAGGTTGGGGTTTGGGGGTTACCGGAAATACAGAAAAGGAAAGGAAGGAGGAAACTGGGGTGGTGGTGGTCCTTGAAGCCGTGACCCGAGTGCATGTCCCTGGCTCGATCTCACAATTGCCCGGACTTGCCAGCCAGCCAGAAATTCAGCTGAGCTGCCGCCGCACTGAGAGGCAGTTGCAAATTTTCCTGCCTGCCTGCCTGCCTGCCCTTTTTTTCGGGGGTTTCCCTTTGTATATGTGTGTGTGTCTGTGTTTTAATTTAAGCAACACAACGCCGCAATTGCCCCAAAAAAAGAACAAAACAAATGAAAAAAAAAATGATTCCGAGAAATGGGGGCCAACTTTTGGCTGGGCGAAAATTTCATGCCCTTTGCAACTTTAATGCAACTTCAACATAACATTTTTTTTTGAAAATAAGTTTTGCTTATTTAAGCTACAAAAATAATAAAGTTTTTAGCCTAATAATTAGATAACATATATTTTAGAGACTCTTTTAGGGTTTAAAGACAGTTAAATATTAGGGAACTTGTGAGAGAAAATTTTTCTAGGGCCTTGAAAATATTTTTCAGTTAAGGGTTTTAGCTAGGATCGGTTGAATCGGTTTTAAAAACCATCTTTGTCTGTTTTAGAATTAGTTTTTAGTTTGAATTTGTCAAAAGAATGTTTAATAATCATTTTTATATTAAAGAGGGAGTTTTTCTTAGCTTCTTAAAATTTAAATATTAAGAAAAGATTCATTATAAATAAACTTTAATAAATATAAATAATTCTTCTAAGGCCTAAAAATGAAAATTGTAAAAAAATTGCCAACAATAATAATTTTTATATTAAAGAGGGCATTTTTCGTGGCTATTTAAATAGAATATATTAAGAAAATCAATATTATAAATAAGTAATAATAAAACAAGATGGACATACAGTCGGGTGTCCCGACAGTAGAATACCCTGTACCCTTGACCGCTCCCCGTGAATTGAATTCGAGACAACTTACAATTACTTTAACGAACGTTCTAGAAATAGCTGTGACTTTGTTTCGCCGTATGTATACAGGCAAAGAATGTGACCATTGCAAGTGTATTGGTGCATGTGTTATTTGGAGCCCTTTGCCTTTGTATTTTGTATTTTGATAAAATACATCAAGGTTGTGAATATAGTTTACCTAACTTTATAAATTTAGGAGATATAAGTTTTTTTCAAATAGCTCCCCAAAAAAGGGGAGCAGCAAAAATTTAAAACAAACTTGATCTGCGTGCAGATATAAGAAGTCTAAGTCCCAAGTTTGGTGTCTCTAGCTCTTATAGTCTCCGAGATCTAGGCGTTCATACGGACAGACGGACAGACGGACAGACGGACAGACGGACGGACGGACGGACAGACGGACATGGCTATATCGACTCCTTAAGTGGTCCTGACCAATATTTAGGTAACTTTTGGGGGTCTGCCACGCCTCCTTCTGCCTGTTACAGAATATCGCACAAAATTATAATACCTTTGTACCTTTGGTACATGGTATAAAAATAAATAATTATTCTAAAGTCTAAAATTGTAAATTGTAAAAAAATTGCCAAGAGAATGTTTAATAATAATTTTTATATGAAAGAGGGCATTTTTCGGGGTTTCTTAAAATTTAAATATTAGAAAAATAATAATAATAAATATATAATAATAAAAATAAATAATTATTCTAAAGCCTAAAATTGTAATTGATTAAAATTCAACAGTTTAATATTCTTTTCTTTAACAAAACCCCTCACCAAGTGCGTGATACCCTTTTTTTTTGGCCAGAAAAAGTGAAAAACCTTTTCCCTCGAATTTCCTCGGTCGACGACGACTTGCCCTCGTCTTTTCCGTTTGTCTTATTACGCCTGGGCGTTGGCCACTTTATGGAAACGGTTTGGTTTGCTTTCCCCTTAATCCATCTGCCGGCCTTTAAGTATTTCCCTTTGATTTCGGGGGCCAGCGTGTGTTTGTCGTTGGAAATTGATTCAAAAATTGGATACAGGCCCAGTCAGGATCCCACAAGCCACCTGACAGGTTCCAGGAGCCAGGACCTCCGCCCTTGGGCCAATCCATCCCAGCAGCTGCAGCTTCCCGGCCAGTCAGCCAGTCAGCCAGCAGCTGTGAACCCATGTCAACTTTAATTGAATTTGATAGAACGGATATTTAGTCGAGGCGGCTCTGCACCATTTACACCATTAGCAAAGGAAAGGAAAGCCTAGGCCTGCACTGGAAGAAAAGGGATCTCTTCTGGCCTGGCCTCTTCTCTTCCTTTTCTCCTTAAATTTGCAATTAAATTCCAAGAGGAAAGGTTCAACAGCTGTCATGTGTTGGGCCTGAAACTGGGTCATATTTACATGGATTTCACTTGATTTTACAAGGCTCGAAGGCAGGATTTTTAAGTCAAGATTTTAAGTATTGAGGTCAAGCGGAGAAGTATTTATTATAATTTTTAAAATACAAGAATTTATAGCCTGTCAGGGTTTTATAATTTTAAGCCATAATAATGATAGGAAAATAGGTAAGAAACTGTATTAAAACTTTGTTGTTTTGTAACTTATTTTAGGTTGAGATTTGTGATTTTATTTTTAAGAAATTTCATATTTTATTTTATGAAATTTCAGTTTTTATTTTATGAAATTTCAGATGTTTTTAATGAAATTTCAGATTTTTTTTAATGAAATTTCAGATTTTATGTTTAAGAAATTTCAGATTTTCTTTTAGGAAATTTCCCATTTTTTTTAATGAAATTTAAGATTTTTTAATGAATTTTCATATTTTACTTCATGAAATTTCAGATTTTATTTTTTGAAATTTCAGATTTTATGTTTAAGAAATTTTATATATTTTATTTCATGAAATTTAAGATTTTATTTCATGAACATTCGGATTTTATTTTATAAAATTCCAGATTTTTTTTCATGAAATTTCATATTTTATTTTAAGAAATTTCATACTTTATTTTATGAAATTTCAGATTTTTGTAATGAAATTCCCGATTTTATTTTATGAAAATCTGCCTAATAATTATTTATTAAAATACCAAGTTGTGTTACATTTTTAAGGGGTGTATAAAGCAAGTTAGTTAGCCTCTCTTTCTGTCCAAAAAAATATGTTAAAGTCATTCTTGCATCCTGGGAAATGTAGCCCAGTTATGTTTGCTCCTTTCTATTTGTTGCTTGTGAAACATTCATGAGATGCGAAGCTGCTCCTCCTGCTCTCAATTCTCCCTGTTTTCTCCCTCTCTCCCTGTCACTCATATTATTTTCATTTAGGTTCGTTCATATATAGTGACTCATCATTCCCAAGCCACCAAAGATGACATGCTTAGAAACGAGTGCAATTCCCAAATCTTTCCCGAAATAAACTTTGAATATTACATGGGGGACAGGTACACACATTATATTATATATATTTTTCTGCAGCTTCAACTCTTTGGATTTATGTCACAGCCAGAGAACAATGGCCATTAATCAGCTTAAAAAAAAAAAACAAAATAATAATAAAACCGGTTTTGGCCAACGGCTAGAGAGCTCTCTATTATTTTCTGCAACTCAAATTGAATGTCAAATTACATGCGGCATGTTTTTATTATTATTATTTTGTATAACCTTTTCGTCATGATTTTTTTCGTATTTTTTCTCGTGACAAAGTGTGTCCGATTGCTGGCCTTGGACGGCACTTTATTTTTGGGCTTGGCTGGAGCTACTTTTTTGGGTATAAATGGATTGCAACTAAGGCATTTCTTATCACACAGCACTTGGCTTTCGATTTGCTAACAACTCGAGTTTAAAAATTCAACAACCAAAATGGCTTTCAAGGTGGGTTTGTAGAGAAATACTGAAGGAATATATTAAAAAAATTGATAATACTACTTAAATAATACTAAAAATAATACTAAAACTATTATTTTCGAAAGAGGATAAAAAATCAATTTAAAATTAATTCAAATAAAAATTTCGTAATATTTCCCTTTTAAAATTAAAAATAATGATAAAAATACGATTTAAAAAGAAGAAATATATCAAAAAATGAATAATAGTAATTAAATAATATTAAAAATATTACAAGAAATATTATTTTCTAAAAAAAAAAGATAAGAAATAAATTTAAAATCAATTAAAATAAAAATTTGGTTCCATTTCCCTTTTAAAATTAATAATAATCTTAAAAATATGATTTAAAAAGAAGTAGAAAAGGATAATAGTAATTAAATAATATTTAAAATAATAATAAAAATATTATTTCCTATAAGAAAAGATTAAAAATTAATCTAAAATAAATTTAAATAAATTTAACTAAAAATTCCCAAATATTTCCCTTTTAAAATTACAAATAATCATAAAAATATGATTTTAAAAGAAGAACAATGGATAATAATAATTAAATAATATTCAAAAATAATAATAAAAATATTATTTCCTAAAGGAAAGTTTAAGAATTAATTTAAAATCAATTTAAAATAAATTTAAAATCAATTTAAAATAAATTAAAATAAATTTAACTAAAAATTCCCTTATATTTCCCTTTAGTTCCTGGCTCTCCTGGCTTTAGTTTCTGCCGCCAGCGCTGGCATCCTGCCCGCTGCCCAGGTTTACCATGCAGCTTCCCCCGCAGCTGTGGCCACCTATGCGGCTCCTGTGGCTGTGCCCGTGGTCAAGACGGTGGCCCATCCTGTCCTGGCCAAGGCCGATGAGGAGTACGATCCCCATCCTCAGTACAAGTTCGCTTACGATGTGCAGGACTCGCTGTCCGGTGACTCCAAGAGTCAGGTTGAGGAGCGTGATGGTGATGTGGTTCGTGGCGAATATTCCCTGATCGATGCCGATGGTTTCAAGCGTATTGTTCAGTATACCTCGGATCCAATTAATGGTTTCAATGCTGTGGTCAACAGGGAACCCCTGGTGGCCAAGGCCATTGTCAAGGCCGTGGCCCCGGTGGCCTATGCTGCTGCTCCCGCCTATCATCATTAAATTTTGACTGATTTTGGGTTCTATTCTTGTTGACTTAGTTTTAATTAATAAATGTGTTTTTCTTTGAAATTTAATATTATTTCTTTCTTAAATTTCATATAATTTTATAAGGAAAAATTTCAGATTAATTCATTTATTTAAAATCAGAATCCAGGGATATGTTTTTTGCTATCAGAAATATTTCTTCCTTAAAGCTAGTTTGGTTTTTTAATTTTTATTGAACTTTTCATTAACTTTTCATTGAAATTCAATGAAATTAAAGTTAATTACTTAACCAGGCAGTGGCCTAAAATATTTTCCACTAAATCCAGTTCCGTTTGTGCTCCCAAAAATCTCTCTGCCGCATTTAATGATATCGCCTTGGCGGTGTCAATGGCGGCGTATATCCCTAGGATTTCGGCTGTCAGAGGGAGACCAAAGAAAACAAGTGGCTTGGCCTGACTTGGCTTTTGGGTTAGCTTAACTTGGCTCTGAGGCCAATCCATTGGTGGCAATGGATAAACGGATTACTCGCTCGAGATTCCTTTGACAATTGAATTGAAAGCCAGAGTTTAATAATCTTAAATCTTAAATAGTAAATATATTTAGAGTAAAGCATTTCCTGCAAATATTTACTGCACTCTCTCCGCTCTCCGCGGAGTAAATCAAAGGCATTCTCCTGCCAAGTCCTGGGCATGCTGCTTTGCTTTTTATTCCAATGCCCGTTTGCCTTTGTTATTAAATTGCCAGCCACATTGCGCACACTGGGGAGTATTTATTAAGTCATAAGCCTGAACCCACACATGGGAGAGGAAGGTGGAAAAGCTTGGGTGTGGGTACTTTGTAAGTCTCTCGGCGCAAATGCAAACGACGTGCAGTCCACACCTACAGCTTACACCCACACCTTAAAGACAAACAACTATATACAAAAAAAAAAAAAATGGAAAAAAAAAAATAAACAACCTAAGGCAAGGAAAACTTTTCTAGACAAGGAGAAAATGTCAAGAAAGTTGGGGGGGAGAAAGCCAGAAGAAGTAAAGGCAAAAGCCCTGCGTATGTAATAAATCGAAGTCTGTAAAAATAAACCTCGCAAAAGACATTATATAAAATATTTTAATATATTTATTAACTACTCCTTAGAGTTATATTTATTTTTATATAAATATAGATTATTTTCCAGAAAACTTTGACATAAAATAATACTTTTCTTTTTACTGAGTAAACTATTATTTCATTTAAGTCTTACATTTTTTCTAAACCCCAAAATAAACCCTTAAAAATTCCTAAAAAAATCTATAAACTAGTTTTCTTTAATTTCAAATGGCAGTGTAATTTTTCCAACACCGCAATGCCGTGGAAAATAACGAAAAACAGCGATTTCCCGTACTCCTGCCTCTGCTGCAACTCTGAAGTATTTGCCAGTTGGGGGTGGCAGGTGGCAGGTGGTTCAGTGCTGGCAATTGTACGGCGAAAAGTTTGCGAATCTTAACGATTTGCTTATTGTTCTTTCCCGTTATGCATTTACCGAGTACATATTTAAGCTGCTTCGTCGTGTATTCCCCCGAAAAAAGGAGTGCTGGGAGTCTGGGTGAGCAAGAGTGGCTTGGGCTTCTTTTTCGAGTGGGAAAATATTTTAAAAATGAAATTGAAGCTGGTTTTAAATGGGAAATAAATTAACTTTAACAAAAATATATAATTTAATTATTAAACTTCACTTTTCTATATTTTAAATCAATTTTTTAAACAGATTTTAACTCTGGAAGTCTGTTAAATACTCTCTTTAATTACTTTTGCTGCTAATATTTTCTATAACAATTATTTAAATAATTTCCTGCTTATTTATGGTAAATTTCCCTGTAACTTCACATAATTTCCTTTTATTTATTTATTTCTTGTGAAGTAATGGGTATCCCTGATGTCCTTTTGCTGTTATTTTCAGCTGCTCCTGCTCCTGCTCCTGCTGCTGCTGCTCCTGTTGCTGCGGCAACTGGCTGGCGCCGTTGTCGAAATGAAATTCCCGTTTAATTGCTGCAACAGACTGGTTGGTGCCCTCACACATGTTGCACATGCCACATGGCACACATGCCACATGCCACGGGTTATGGAGCAAAGGAAGCCGAGCAAAATAAGCACGGCTATAACTAATTGAATTATGTGGCTGCAGCAGCAGCAGCAGCAGCAGCAGCAGCAGTCTCCAGCTTCAGCTCCTCGAGGCAGCAGCGGCAGCGGCATCGCTCCATCTTCTACGGTTCCCGGGTTCCTGCCCCAAAGGCTTCGCCTCCTATATAAATCTCGCTTCCGGACCATTGACTAACAGGGAGGTTCATATTTTCCTTTTTTTTTTTATTTTACATTATTCCATTTGGCGAAAGCTCAATTTAAAATGTGGGAAAGAGTGAAGTAAAATGCATAAAATGGGTGGAGTTATAAGGTTATGAGAACCCCGAGGCTTAGAGCCTTTAAAAGTTATCGGAAATAATATTTATAACTTATTTACACAACAAGCAAGAGGGGTTTTTTTTTATTATAATAATACTCCCTTTCTGATTTCTGTTTAATTTGCAGTTTAAAAATACTATTTTTATTATATAAAATATGGAATTAAATGTAGAAACTCCTCTTTAAGTTAATTTTAAATTATTGACACTTTTAATAATTTTTATATTATAATTTATACCAGAATATACCAAAATATACCAAAATATACCAAAATATATCCAAAATATACCAGAATATACCAAAATATACCAAAAATATACCAAAATATACCAAAATATACCAAAATATACCAGAATATAGAAAAATATACACCAAAATATACCTGAATATACCAAAATATACCAAAATATACCAAAATATACCAAAAATATACCAAAATATACCAAAATATACCAAAATATACCAGAATATAGAAACATATACCCAAATATACCCTAGTATACCCCAAAATATACAAGAATAAATTTTAAAATCTTATAAATGTTAAATAAAATTAAAATAAAAAGTTTATAAACTATTTTCGAGACCCCTAATAAATCTTCTAATATTATAAATGTTAAATAAAATTAAAACAAAAAGTATATAAACTATTTACAGTCTTCAGATAATTTTTAAAATATTATTTATATAAAATAAACAGAGTTAAGAACCTCCCTTTGTCAACTCTTTTAATTTGTAGACACAATTGAAGCCTGAATACTTAGTTTTTCCAACACAAGTTGTGTTTTCAGACTTATTCCTTTCTTCTCTTTATTTTATTTTTTTTTTTTTCGCCACTTACTGGCGAGAGAGTTTACCTCCGGTTGTGAAGTGTCCTTTCATCCTGTTCGCGCTTTGACGCTCAACGGCCGCATAAACGCGCCAAGTGAATTCAGCGGGGAAAACACAGGGGTCAGGACAATGGTTCAAAAGGCCGTTTGTCCTTTAGGGCTCCACCAGGATATGGGATATGGTGGGATATAACAGGGATATGTGTCTGGGTGTGTGTGCTAATGGCATTGGGGGTGCAGGGTGCAGGGTGCACGGGTGCAAGGATGCAGCGGTCATTGGCCAAGCGCGCCTGGGAATAGCGGGGGCATAGCTTTCCACGCTTTCAACGGAAACGGGAAATGAACGGCAACATCAAAGGACCCATCATGGCGGCGAGGCAACTCTGTACGGGTGTGTGTGTGTGTGTGTCCTGCCAACTCAAAGTCATCAGCATGAAAAAGCGACAGCCGGGGAAATAGCGAAAATACGGCAGTAGCAGGTTTTAGGCAATCCGCAAACCGCATTTTGAGCGAAATGAAAGCATTTTCCAAGGAAATACTTCAAGCGGAAGGACAATTACTCTCGCAGACTCTCTCAAGGGAATATTTTTCAATATTTTTCGGGGAAATTAACTATTTTTTTTTAAGAATTTCCTAAGCTTCCTGAAGGTTTTTTCAGTTATTGAAAGATACTATATATTATCTGTGTTTTGGGTGTGAAATATAATTACAATATCATTATTTATCAACACCACAAACACACACAGCACACACATCAAGCAGACAAGCAGACACATTTCCCCCCAAGTCAGAGTCAGAGACAAAACCCGAAATGACTTTATAATCTTATTAAATTTTAATCTCCCAATCAGCCAAGGACCCTCTTTGGCACAGCAGTCAAGCCCCCGCAATTATCCTGCCGCTGGCAAAGTTACAACCACAAGAAGAAAAAGGGAATTTCCTCCCCCAAAAAAAAGGGAAAGCCCAGAAAAGGGATTCTTATGGTTGGTTTTTCTTGTTATGTATAATTTATATATCTTTTTCGTTCCCTTCTTTTTTTTTTAAGAGAAAGCATCAAACTTTTCCAATTGCTGTTAACAAAACAGAAATCAAAATTGATTGCCAACTTTTGATTAGTTTCCCATTTGTGCCAGGCCTGCCGTCGATTGTCGTTGCCACCTTTTTGGCCTGGCCAGGTGGTGCTGCCTTTGAGCCGCTTAATTGAAAAGCCAAATGGTGGCCGCCACCGCCGACAGCATCAGCTGTCCGGAAAACTGTAGAAAACTTCAAAAAAAAAAACCCCCAACCAAACCAAAACCAGAAACCCAAAAATATTCCGAAAAACGAACGGCAAACGCCAGAAGAAAATTGTTCCAGATGCATTTGCATTTGTTGCAAAAGTTTTCCCAGTCTCAAAATTGCCGAGGAAAAGTTGCGCCTGGCCAGCCCAGAACCCAGAGAATTTTCTGGTAAATGCAGGTAAAGAAAAATTCGTTTGCCTTATTTTTGTATGTTTTTTAAGACAGTTTAGAGTTTAATTAATTAAGTTCAGAAGCTAATAAACGTTCCCCTTTTATTTATTTAATATTGTTTTATTAAATTATAAGTTAAATGCATTTATTTTGCATTAAAAATGTAAGTACCTTATTTTAAAATGTAGAAAAATTAATTATGAGTTATTTTTGAGTGCCTGGGCATTTATTTTCTTTATAAAAAAAATTGTTTAAGACTTTAAATGCTTGATTTTATTTTCAAGAACAAGTTAAATGCATTTATTTTGCATTAACAATGTAAATACCTAATTTTGAAAGGTAGAAAAATTAATAAGGGGTTATTTTTGAGTGCCTTGGCATTTATATATTTTTTTATAAAATTTATATCAGACTTTAAATGCTTATTTTAATTTCAAGAACAAGTTAAATGCATTTATTTTTAATTAAAAATGTAAATACCTCATTTTGAAAGGTAGAAAAATTAATAATGAGTTATTTTTGAGTGCCTTGGCATTTATATATTTTTTATAAAATTTTTACAAGACTTTAAATGCTTGTTTTAATTTCAGGAACAAGTTAAATGCATTTATTTTGCATTAAAAATGTAAATGCTTCATTTTAAAATGTAGAAAAATTACTTATGAGTTGTTTTTGAGTGCCTTGGCATTTATATATTTTTTATATAATTTTTAAAAGACTTTAAATGCTTGTTTTAATTTTAAGAACTAAAAAATTCAACCACTTCCTATAAAATCTATGAGAAATCGAAATTTGCTTTTATTTTTCTACCTAAAATAATACAAAATTAATTCTACAACTCCAAATAAAATTGATGGCCAATTTTTTGAGTGTACCAACTGTCCATGAAAGTTCTTTTTCGGCTTGTCCTGCGGCAATGGCATCGCCCCCGCAATTAAGTTGCCAAAGTTGGCTGCATGAATTGCAAGTTGCAAGTTGCCGCCAGTTGCCAGTTGCCCAAAATCACAGCTGGATGTGAGTCCTAGCTGGGCAGGCAGGATTTCATCCCCATCTCTCGCTTCGATTCCCCACTGAATCGCTGGCCAAATGTTGATTAAAATGTAATTGGATTCTAATTAATGCTAATTGATTTGTGCGACATGTGGCTGTGTCAGGATATATCAGGACCATGTAACACGGCCTCATTTGCGTTGCTCACAAGTGGGCAATATTTTGGGGGGAAGGACAGACACACCTTGGATTAGGCAATCGAGTTGCGAAGATACATACAAGTGCAGATGTAGATGCAGAAACATCACAGAAGCATTACGTATACGTAATTTATATGTATACATTACGTATACGCAGTGTGGCGATACAGAGATGAGAATATGTCTTTCTTTTAAGAGGTATATTCTGGGATTTCCCTTGAATTTTAAGCTTAAAATATTTAAGAGATAAATATTATTTAGAAATAATTGTATTTCAAATTTTAAGTGAATTTAAGCAATTTTTGTAGCTGTAATTAAGCTTGAAAACTGCTTTAAATAATTTAAATTTGCCACAAATACCTGCGAAAATTTAATTTCAATTTAAATAATTATAAATACAATTTTTAATAAATTTAATGCGCATTTTGCAGCTTGAATTAAGCTTGAAAACCGCTTTAAATAATTTAAAAATGCCACAAATACCTGGAAAAATTTAATTTTTATTTAAATAATTGTAATTTAAATTTTAAATAAATTTAAGGCGAATTTTGCAGCTTGAATTTAGCTTGAAAAATGCTTTAAATAATTTAAATTAGCCGCAAATACCTGGGAAAATTTAATTTTAGTTTAAATAATTATAAATACAATTTTAAATAAATTTAATGCGCATTTTGCAGCTTGAATTAAGCTTGAAAACCGCTTTAAATAATTTAAATTAGACACAAATACCTGGGAAAATTGAATTATAATTTAAATAATTGTAAATAAAATTTAAGGCAAACTTAAGTAAGTAAATTTTCAGTAAATTTAAATTTGGCAGCTTGAATTAAGCTTGAAAACAGCTTTTAATAATTTAAATTCCCCTTAAACATTGTATTTTATATTTTTTTTAATTACTTTTATTAGTAATTTTAAATGTTTTTACACTTTTTCTGCCAACACTGATGCTTAGGCCCGGCAATCGCACTAGAAACTAAGTAAATTCGAAGCCTGGGCTACCAATTAAGCTCTGTCAAATTGTTTGGCATATGAAATGCAGCCTGAATATGGATGGAGAGGCAATGGCTTTGCAATGGAAGTTTTAGTTTCCACTTTTCACATTGCCTATGCCCAGGTTTTTCCTTAGCCAGTCTTGTTTTTCCAAGAGCTTTGCTTTGCTTTATCAGAAACCAAAAAAAAATATATATATATTCATTTGAATTTCGGGCAAATTACCTGTTAACCAGCCACCATTCTATGCCATAAATGTGAATGTATTCGCAGCCGAGATTCCTGCCGAATTCCTACATCCTGTCGTCGTTGTTGTTGTTGTTGTTGGTCCAGCGGGAATGATTCCAGGACCAAGAGAAGCATCCATCCAAGCATTTTAATGTTCAGCCAGAGCACTCGAAGGGGAAAAGGAATGTGCGGCAAGTTGTTGGTCCAGGGAATGCCTATTTAGGCACTGAGAGAAATCACAGGAAAGATGGCGAAATTTTGGAAAAAAAACCCTCAAAACTAGCAAATATTTAAAAAACATATAACATTTTAAAATGTTTATATTTATAAATCAAGAAAATAATTGATTTGTTATTTTATAAATCAAGAAAATAATCGATTTATTGTTTTATAAATCAAGAAAATAATCGATTTATTATTTATAAATCAAGAAAATAATCGATTTTTTAGTTATAAATCAAGAAAATAATAAATCGATTATTTTCCTGATAATAAATCGATTATTTTCTTGATTTATAATTTATCTTGATCAAGAAAATAATCGATTTATTATTTTCTTGATAATACATCGATTATTTTCTTGATTTATAAATAGAAAACTTTAAAAATTTTTATATTTATTAATTTTTTATCTTTAGAAGGTTTTTTTTCCATATTTGAAAGAATTTCAAAGGAACTCTTTGGTTAAAAAAAGAGTAAAATAAAATAATTTCAAAATAATTTTTGTATTATAGTTTTCTTTATTATTTGTTATTGTTAATATTTTTAATATTTAGAAACATTCTTCCTTTTTTATATTTTATTAAATATATTATATATTTAAGCTATAGTTTTTTTTTTCTTAGCAATTTTTTTCCTGGCCTATAACAGAAATTGTTCCTGCCACAAGCACTCCATGGTGCGTGCCCCACGGCCTCTGCATTTTACTCTCAAATTCCTAAAATCCCTCGAAACTCCTGCAATTCCTAATGGCGAAGGATAGCAGGAGGTGGAGTGCATCCAGTTCCAGTGCAGAAATCTCGAAAGTGTGGAAAGGATTTGGTGGGCAGGTGTTTAACATTGGTAACTTCACACAGTCCAGCATTTGGTCAGGAAGGAACTTCCGTTTCCTCCGAAAAAAAAAACAGCGGGATATGGATACGGGAATTGGGTTACCGAAACGAGGGAAATAGTGCTGACCCAAAGTCTGAGAAAAATATAATTAATTTCCATAAAACAAAACTTTGAAGTATATTTTCAATACTTTTTAATAAAAATTTTAAAGAAAGTAGAATTTTCTATTATTTTGATTATTATTTTTAGGTTACAGAAAAAGATAAAAATGCAGTGCCAGCACTGACAGAAGCAGCATCTTTTATAAGATTAAATCGCAACAACCGGGTTTGATTTTGTTGTTCCGTCCGTTTGCCAGTTTGCTTTGGTTACCTTTTGCTTTTGGCCAAAGGTGCACACAACCAGGCAAAGACACACTCGCCCGGACACATGGATACTCCGCCAGCATCTGTTGTCTGTTGTCGCTGGCCTTTGACCCCGTATCTCCCTAGCCTCTGCCCTGTGCTGCAGGTCCTGCCCTCCTCTGCCTTTCTGTGTGTGTGCAGATTTTAAATTAGATTTCTACTCCCCGAAGCTGCTGTTCCTGCGAACCGTAAAAGAGACAGAGAGTCCCTTCTAGGAAGGAGATGGACTATCGGTTTTGTGAGATCTTAGTCTTTGATGGGGATTTTTTTTAAAGTAGCAAAGGATTTTGGTGTTGAATTACATTTAAATTCATAAAATTACAAATTAAAATTATAAATATTTATTAAATAAAATTAAATTATTTATTTTATTGTAAAATATTTTCTTTCTTAACTTTTATTCTTTTGCGTCTGTCTCTGGTCTCGTTCTCTATAAGAGTGATCATGCACCATCGATTATTTTATCGAGTCTTACTCTTATCGATAGTTACATTCGATAGTTTGTTAGTGTTACCTTATCTTTAGTTTAATATATAATATTTACACTATTTACAATATTAAAGTTACCTTTACACTGCCTTTTCTTGGTTCTTTGTTATTTCTCAGCATTTTCCCCGACTGTCCTTCAACCTATTGTCCTGTTAACCATTCTTTCTCATCCCCAATGTTAGTCACAGCTCCTTTCAGGCCGCACATCCTGCTGCCTGCCATCCATCAATATATCCCATTCATCCTTCGTCTCTCCTGTGATCTTTGCTAGTTCAACGAACCTGGGCCAATCTCCAATCCTTTATGTTCCTGCCACGGATCCAGGGGATTACATTTATTATTTATTTACGGTCAGGGTCCTAGACCTAGGCTTACTAATTGAATCACCATGAGGGTGAGGGTGAGGGTGGTGGTGCCGTGTTCCGGAAAATGCGTCAAGTGCAATTTAATTTAAATCGTGCGTAGCCAAGGGCAAACGAGTGGAGAGCAGGAACAGGAGTAGCAGCAGCAGCAAGGATATCGGTGTCATGGGTGAGAGGTCGCATTTGAATAAGAGCTCCCGGAGAGAGCGAGGGGGCACTCATTTCATATCCTGTTGTTTATGGCCACACATATCCTTAAGGTCGCCAAGGGGTACAGCAGCTGACTCTGGCAGGACTCT
Organism: Drosophila truncata; assembly: GCA_008042515.1. Lineage (NCBI taxonomy): Eukaryota > Metazoa > Arthropoda > Insecta > Diptera > Drosophilidae > Drosophila > Drosophila truncata. The sequence goes on along the minus strand of VNJQ01006837.1, from coordinate 8,906 downwards.
GGCTGGCTGCCTGGCTGATGGGCCACGTGGGAGTCAAAGGTCAGTGTGCAAAGTGCCTGCGAAACGGAGGCCAGCGAATGTGCCAACGGATGCGGACACGGATATTGACAGCCGGGCAATAAAAACGACAAAGGCGACAGGAGTCAGCAGTCAGCAGGCAGCCGTCAGGATGTGAAGGGGAAGAGAGAAAGGGAGGAGGAAAAGGAGCAGAAGAAGCAGCAAGAGAAGGAGCAGGACCAGGAGCAGCAGCAAGAGAAGGAGCAGAAGCAGCAGCAGCATCAGAAGCAGGAGAAGGACCATGGAGCTTTAGCAGCAGCAGCAGTAGCAGCAGCAGCAACATCAACATCAACAGTCGACTCAAAGGATGCGTGAACATTTCTTATTTATACAACACCCGCACTGGCGTCATGCATATGAGGAAGCCAAAGCCATGAAATATACAGTTACAGTTACAGTTACAGGCACAGTTACAGCTTCAGAGGCAGAGGCAGAGATACAGATACAGATAGAGAAACAGATACAGATACAGAAAAGAGATACAGAATACAGAAAGAGATACAAATATAGGTACAGCTAAAGATACATCTATAGATACAGCTATAAATACAAAGATTCTAGTAAAAATTTAGTTGTAGAATGTTTATGAATATTAAATTTTAGAGTAATACATTTTACTAGACAGTTTTTAGAATATATTACATAAATTATAATATATTAATTATTTATAATATTATATTTCAGGAGAAACAAATATTAATATGATCCTAAAGCCTGTGATATTATTCCGAACAAAAGTAATAAGAATATCCTATTATTTTCTCCCAAATTTCCTTTATTAACACACACCCAGTGGGCCCTTCATAAATACGATTTCAGCCCAAAAAGCAGCACTTTTGGGTTCGAAATCCCCTTTTGGCAGGATACCAGAGCCTGTGACAAGTGGCTGTCACTGATGAATGCAAATGAAATCTCCCTGGCAATCTGTTCAAATTTAACAGAAAATATGTGGAATATATGGAATACAGGAGGAAAAAACATAAAATCATGATCAAATCAAAGATAAATTTGCAGAATTTGTGATCAAGGGAACTCTCTCTCTCTCGATAAATTAAATAAATATATTTCAGATACTGATAAACCTTTTTGTCAATTTTAAAGGAGAGAAAGGAGAGAAGCCAGCCTCTGGTGTGCCAGTTTTGAGCTGATGTCAGCCGGAATCCCATGGCCAGGCTACTTCATCCCGCAATCAGGCTGCTGATTCTTTGCTAGAGAAACTCGGTCCTTGGCTTTTTATATTTTATTTTTTTGATGCCCTAGCAGAGCTTCAGGTAAAGGAAGTTACCTTAAAGAAAGCTCATAAAGTCAAAAACCTTTTTTTACCTTTTATATAAAAAAAAAAAACTATGAAGATCAATCCCTTTTAAGTTAGTTTGGGGACTCTAATTTAAGCAAAGAAATAACTAAAACCTAACAAAATCTACCTAATATAATATATAAAAAAAGAGTATTTCCACTTTCGTGGTTCCTCTTTTCTTATAACACGTTTTTCTGCTTTTTTTTTTAGGGAGAAACTTGTGCTGCGCCGCACTTTTGTTACTTGTTACTTTTGCCCTGGCCAGTTTGCCTTTTGGACGCCAGCAAAGTTTGAACGCGGCCATTTAGCAGGAGCAGCAGCAGCAGCAGCAGGAGGAGGAGCAGCAGCAGGAGGAGCAGAGCAGCAGCAGCAGTAGAAGCAGCATTAGTAGGAGGAGCAGCAGCAGCAGCAGCAGAAGCAGTAGCAGTAGGAGCAGCAGTAGAAGCAGCAGCAGCAGCAGGAGGAGCAGCAGCAGCAGCAGCAGCAGCAGCAGGAGCAGCAGCAGTAGCAGGAGGAGGAGCAGCAGAAGCAGCAGTAGAAGCAGCAGCAGCAGTAGCAGGAGGAGCAGCAGCAGCAGCAGCAGGAGCAGCAGCAGCAGTAGTAGCAGCAGTAGCAGTAGCAGCAGCAGCAGCAGCAGCAGTAGAAGCAGCAGCAGGAGAAGCAGTAGCAGCAGCAGTAGTTCCTGCAGCAGCAGCAGCAGTAGAAGCAGCAGCAGCAGCAGCAGCAGCAGCAGCAGTATAACCATCAGAGGTGCGGCAGGCAAAGGCTGGGCGGCAGGATATCTCGCACACGGAATGCACGCCACGTCAGATGGCTCAGCTCGGCACAGGACGTGCTTCACAGCTTAAACAGGCCGACACGCCCCCAACCAGCATTTCCAGGCTATTTCTTTTTTTCTTTGTAGGCAGAAACAGTGGACGGCGGGGGCATAATCATAGGACAGGAAAAGCGGCTTCATTATCGACAGCAGCTGCAGCAGCAGCAGCAGCAGCGTCTAATTAGCGCGACCAACGCGTCGTATGCGCAATGAATAATTGTCGGTTACCTAAGCCGCAGGCCCCCAAAAACAGCCGCCCTGCGGTTTGCAACTCCCTGCGGTTGGCCATGTTGCAACTATGTATGTCCGGCAGAAACAGAAACAGATACAGATACAAAAACAGATACAGATACAGTTACAGATACAGAGATGCAGATACAAATACGCCAGAACACAGAGAAAGGGATTTAGGTGTAGAATGTGAAGGCCCAGCTGCACGTGCCTCGTGGCGGAATCACATGGCTCACAAGGGATCCCCGGCACCGGGCCAGTAGTCACGCGCCAAGGACCCGACACTTATTACATAATATCCCAGGGCCATTGACCAAGCAAATTGGCCAGAGATCGAAATGGAAACGAAAACCATTTAGGGGAACATCACAAGAGCTTAGGAACTTGTGATATAAAGAGGGAATAGTCTTATTTAATTATTTAATTACTTAAATATGAATTATTTCAAGTAAAAATCTTTTATTTTTTACTTTCTTCCCTAATTTCCCTTAAAATCCCAACTTCTTTGAGTTTATTCTGGGTTAACTCTCGCTAAATTAACCACATAGCTTAAGAGGCCCCCCGAAAACTATGTAAGATTGCGGGGATTATTAATTAGCAATTTATTCCAAGCCAAAATCCGTAGAGCAGAGCCCACCTGGCGGCACTCCTCAACATCCTCAACATCCCCATGGAAACCACTCAGCGAAACTCCCAGCGACCACTCCACTTGTGCCACCCAAGCCACCTTATTCCCCCGGCATAAGCACCACCACCCACGCACACACAAGTGGCGCATAACAACAATTGAATTTTCAGTTAACATCACTAATTAGTCTCAAGATGGTTATGGTTCGTTCTGGCAATATGTGGATTATTACACTAAGCCAAATGTCTAAGGATATACATATATACATAGTAAGTAGTTACACTTTCTTAAGTGGCAACAACAATTGTATCTACATTTACAGTGAAAACCCAAAATGAAGTACTGATAATATGATTAAAGGGGGAAAAAGAACTTAATTAATTTAAATAAACTGTAAATGTATTATTTAAATAATTAAATGGTTAAGGGGGTTAGTTTTTAAATGTTTTAATAGGTTTTAAACAGAACTATTTTAGCTCTAATAAAAATATGGTTTATAATAGAGCTTTGAACCTTTTTTTTTGAAAAAATAAAGGTTTAGTAGTCCCCATGATAAATGTGCACGTTGCACTTAAGGAAAAGGCATATTTTTGGGGAGAATTTCAAAGAAATATATTGATTATAATTTTAACAAAATGTTAATTTTATTCAGAAAATTTTAATAATAAAAAATTCAAATAATAAAAATTTATTTTATCAAAAAATGGTTGATTTTAATAAAATGTGAATATTAAAAAAATCCAGCACGTATTACTTAAGGAAAATGACAATTTTTTGGGGGCTAAAAAATAAATCTATTGACTAAAATGAAAATAATTGTTAATTTTTTTGATATATTTCATTTTATTAAAGAAATTGTTTATTTTATTAAAGAAATTGTGTATTTTATAAAAGAATTTGTTTATTTTATTAAATAAATTCCAGAAATTCACTGGTCACAATGTCTTTCACTATTTCTAGGCAGTTCTAAGCACACTTTTCCTTGCATTTTTTAATAGATTTGATTTTTTTTCTGATGTTTTAATCAATAATTAGCAGCGAAAAATATTAGCAAATATTTTTCGGTGTGCCGCAAGTGCCGTAAGTTACACGGAACTGATAAACCATATCTTTTGGGTGGGTTTTATTGCCCCCCAGTGACAGCGATAAGCTCCAGAGCTCTCTATAAGCGTAGCACGAAGGTCTGGACACTCTCATGCGGCGCCGGTGGATTGACCACCTGCTGCCCGCTGGCATCCAGATGATCGGCATAGCGCAGCGTGTGCACCAGCTCGTAGTTCAGACGCTGCATCAGCCGCGCCGAGTAGACACTGGTGCAGTCCACGGAGACAAGGCGATGGCCCTGCTCCCGGGCCTTTTGGGCCACGGCCTCCATGAGGCGGGCGCCCAGAGCCTGGCCGCGCAGCTCCTTGTTCACGCCCAAGGCATGAACATGAAGGCTTGTCGGGACATTGAAGCGACGACAGACATCGCTGCCAGTCTCCACCGCAGAGAGTACGTCCAGGATGCGGCCCCACTTGCTGCCAGCATGCAAAGCCGCCTCTTGGCGCATCAATTCCGGTGCATCGGCATCCTTGGGTCCTGCCACCACGGCGGCCACTATGCGGCGGCTGCCATTACTCTGATCCTCCTGCTCGGCCAGGAAGCAGGTTCCATGGGGAATATTGCTAAGCAGAAACTCTTTGTCATCGGCTGTGGGTTCGGGTGGGGCAGTGCCTGCGGTTAGCGGCTCTTCGCGGTAATAATGCTCCAGCAGAAAGGTCATTAGTTGATCGGCCTCGGATTCGGTCACCTGGCGTACTTGGATGTCACCTTTAGCTGGCATTTTGTTTTAGATTTTTTTAGATATTCCACAGATTCTACTTTATAATTGATATATGTATTTCCCCGAACTCTCCTCTGCTGAACACGTGGGAACTCAACGCACAACTGATCGTCAGCTGGTAGAGATTACACAGAGAGAGAGAGAGAGAGAGAGGGCGAACACTGATAGAACTATCTATCATGGGGAACAAAATGAAGGTGGATTTTTCCCGGGTAAGAAAAATGCTCTCTTTTGAGGCATTTTGTTTATAGACATAGAGAAAGTTCCTTGTATGAGAAATGGCAGTATAAATCGATTTATAGATACTACATATATCGATATTTAATCAACGATAAATTTCTGTAGCGATATATGGGTAATAAATCGATATTCTGTTAGATATATCAAAGAAAATCATAAACTTAGTGAAAAACATAACAGTGAGAAATAAATATTGTTGCTCTTTAGCTTTTATAAATATATAAATTATATAATGTGTGTTATCGATAATATCGATATTTTTACATGTATTACCATTATTTTTTTGATATTTTAAATTTCGATATTATATTTTTTGTATAATATTTTTAGCCTGATAGCTTAAAGAGTATATCATTTTGAATATTTCAGATTATATATAATACTTTCCTACCTTATAAAGTTTCACCATGAGTTAATTGTGGAAGGTGAGCTGTGGAAGGTGGATGCCAAGCTCATGCTGGGTGAACTTGTCTTCCAACACAGATTCCATTGTTGGTCTAGGTCAGCGATCTGTTTGCTGCCTTGTAGAATCCATCTGAAAATTATATAAATTTATGTTTATATATTGTATAATTTTTCTTTCGTAAAAAAATAATAATAAACAAAGATGCATAGATTTTTCTCTCTCTGTTCCCCAAAGAATTAGCTGCTTATTGGCGCGTTATAATAATACCATGAAACTCGTAAGTACTTTGGTCGCGCATTGTGTAAATGCTTAACATGTTTTTCCAATGATGATGATGATGTCCTGTACGGTTCTGTTCTGGCATTGATTAACCAATCAGCCCGTAGGACAAGCCATGCCCTAATCCCGGCGAGGAGCTGCTCGCATTTCCATTCGGACTACGTGTGGCATTAAGTGGCGGCAGTGGCGCTAATGGAGAGCATCGGAACCATTAGGAAAGGAATTACGGCGGCTTAAGAACCTGGGCGCACGGAGCACACAACACAACACAACAGAACACAGGACAAGGCAGGACAACAGCCGGACAAGGACACTCCTGGCTGAGCAAATAAATATCTATTTTTTTTTTTACTACAGGATGCACAAGAAAAAATTTAAATATATAGATTTTTATATAAAACAAGAAGAATCTAAAGAAGAAAAATTTACTATAAGATTTTGTTGCCTTGCATTTCATAATTTATATTTTAAAACCAAATAAAACCTTAAAAATTGTATTAAATTATTAAACCTTTCTTTTTGGAAGTGCAGAAAAATACATAGAAAAGGTCCTTTTGCGCGATTTGCATGGGTATCAATGGGGCAGAAGGGGATCGGCAATGGAGGCTCTTCGATTGCTATATATGCGATCCCAGGGACTGGTTTAGTCCTGGCGGAAGGGGTGGCCGCTGGACAAGTGTAATCCGCAAACTACAGAACAACACGAACAACAACATCGACAGGACATCACATGAATGGAAAAGCAGGAGCAGGAGCAGGACCAGAAATGGGCTTGGCCTGGGATTATGCCACTGAAACTTATGGAAGTGAAATCGAGCGCGTGAAGTTCAAGTGGCAGCCATTGTCCACCTCGGAAAACACACACAATTCTAATTGGAGTGCCCTCCCCCACCACTGGTTGGGGTTGCCTGGGTGCCTGGGGTGGGTGGCAAGGTCAGACACAGACGGCAGGCAAAGCAGAAAGTAGAAACGGTGAAGCAGGAGGTCAGGGAGGGAGGCCAAAACTAACCGAAAATGTCCAAACAAATCAACTAAAAATAAAGAAATGCTGCACAATGAAAGCATTAAGCTGGAGAGTCCTTGTTCCCCCCCTCCCCTCCTTCTCCGGTTCCGTTTCACCCGCCAGCCTCTTGCTGGCTTTGGCGACAAGGACATTGGGGAGGCAGGCACTGGGAGAAACTTTTTTAAAACAAAATTATAATAATAAATGTAGAGGAAATTATAAAAAAATAATTTAATTTAATATAATACTGAAATTAATTAATAAAAAATTCAAAGACAGTAATAAATAATTTATACATTTAATAAACGCATAAATAAATAAATTAAATCCAACAAAAATGTGGGTAAATTGAAATATTAAATAAATATGATAAAATACACAAGAGTATAATTACCATAACTGCATAAATAAATTTAAAAAAATAATTAATTAAATGCTATACAAGAAAAAATAATTTATAATATTTATAAACGCATAAATAAATAAATTAAATCCAACAAAAATGTGAGTAAAATAAAATATTAATTAAATATGATAAAATGCTGAAGAATATAATTACCATATGTGCATAAATAAATTAAAAACAATAATTAATTAAATGCTATACAAGAAAAAATGCATATAAAAAATGTAATTACTTTTTTTCAATATTTTTAATTAGTTTACTTAAAAGTGAAGCCCTTAAATAATCAAATTTTCATTACAAATTCGTTACAAATATAAATTAAATAAATTAAAACTATTAAAAACCTTTTTCTTGAAGTGCACAAGCTGATTTTGGGTTTTCTTTTTTTTGTTTTTTGGGTCTGGGTGCGAGTTTCGGGCAAGTGTCCTTGAGCATTTTGTGCCAAATGCACGGGGTGGCCGGCAGGGAGGCACAAGTTGACACTGGAGAAAGGGAAGGGGAACCGACAGGACGAATGGAAAGTACTAGGAGCAAAGCTTAGCACACACTTCATGCTCGGAGCGAGCCACAGTCACGTACATTTTATAAACTTCATTCGCTACGCCATCGCCATTGCCTTTCCGCTCGCTCGCTCGCTCGGCTGGCAGGACGAATTCGCAAATGAATTCGCCGCATGGCTTCGTCCTGAATTCGCCGCATTACAGGACATTGAAAAGCGGCTGCTTCGCCGTTGAGGCGCCAGAACAATTCGTGCCGCGCGCGCGTTCGGTTCGTTTTTTCCCAGCTTCCTTCCGCTTTCTTTCTCTCTCTCTCTCTCTCTCTTGCCATCTCCCTCTCGGGTCCTGGCTGTGTGTGTGTGTGAATGTGTGTGTGCTTGTTCGAGAGTCCTTGTGGTAGTGAAAGTAAACAAGTCGCCGCGGCGCCGGCAAAATGTTTTATGCCTTGTTATTGTTGCTTTGGAACCCGTAAAAAAATACAGGAAGTACTATATATATACAAACATATATATTTATGTGTATGAATAATAATAAAAAAAAAAAACAAGAAACAAGGAGCAAGGCGAGTGAGAGAAAGAAAGAGAGGCAGAGAAGGGCGCACCTCCTTTGCTAAATCCGTGACGATGCGTTAATGAACAAACCCAACATTGTTATTGTTCAGGGAACGTAATCATTATAAGTTTTATTTTAAAAATCACATGATAATGATTACAGAATAATTTATATTTTTTTGATCATTAATAATGATTAAAATTGAGTAATATTATATAAATCAATAATAATTATTATTTTTGATCAAAAATATAAAAATCTGCATTTAATCATTATTTTTAAGCAAAAAAATAAAAATCAAAAATAATTATTATTATTGATTGAAAAAAATAAAACTCAAAAATAATCATTATTGACGAGTTTTATTTTTTTCACTCAATAATAAAACTCTTTTGTTGATTTAAAGGGGTTTATGCATACTTTTTGCCAATTTTATTGCATGTACTTATAGAGCACATCCAAATGATCAATTGTGCGCTATGGGCTTGCCACGCCTCCCTCCGCATCCCGTGAAATAGGGAAAAGAGTGTACACACACAAGCATTCATAGTCATATTTGGTGTGCTATACAGGGATATATGATGGTTTTACAGGATATAGATATCGTTTTCTAGGATATAATGACATAAAGGACACACACACGTATGTCCTGGCTTGTGCAAATTAGT
>VNJQ01006828.1:2119-64398 GCA_008042515.1 Drosophila truncata | reverse complement strand
ACCTCATTGAGCAGGGCGCGCCCGCCTTCGGGGCGGCCATCCCCATTCTCTCGCAGCTTCTGAAGGCGGAACTGGCCGAACGCGAAGTGCGCTCCATCGCCTACCAGACAAAGACAGCCCGGTTCCCCGCCTACAAGGACCTGTCTGGGTTCTCCTTTGCCGACACCCAGGTCAACGAGCCCATGGTCCGCCAGCTTCATGGCGGGGACTTCATCGAGCGTGCCGAAAATGTCGTGCTGATCGGCGGTCCGGGAACCGGGAAAACCCACCTGGCGACCGCCCTGGCCATCCAGGCGATTACCCATCACCGCAAGAAGGCGCGCTTCTGGTCAACGGTCGACCTGGTCAATGCTCTTGAACAGGAGAAGACTGCCAATCGGGCCGGGCAGATTGCCGACAGGCTGCTCCGCCTGGATCTCGTGATCCTTGATGAACTCGGTTATCTCCCCTTCAGCGCGTCTGGGGGCGCCCTGCTGTTCCATCTGCTCAGCCGCCTCTATGAGCGCATCAGTGTCATCATCACAACCAATCTGAGCTTCAGTGAATGGGGAGACGTCTTTGGTGACCCGAAGATGACGACGGCGCTCCTCGATCGGCTGACCCATCACTGTCATATCCTCGAGACAGGAAATGACAGCTACAGGTTCCGCGCCAGCACCGCCGCGTCAAAAAACAGGAAGGATAAATCCTCTTCTTGACCGCCCGCCCGACTATGCCTGAAATAGCATCTGGCTGGGTCAATTCCTGATGAAAAACCCGGGTCAGTTCTCAGTGAAAATCAACAATTTGGTACAAGATTGATGATGGCGGAAACGCCGTTGAAGTGGAGGCCGAATAATGTCCGGGACACTCCATAAAGATGGCATCCCAGAACGCATCGGAAGCGGTGCGCGGGACGTGTGCGACTGGTTGCAGTTTACGGCTCTGGGGCAGTTGCTCTGCGTGGCTGTGTTTTTCTACGTCCTCTTTGCACTCATTATCCTCACAGAACCCGGACACAAAATAGCTGAATACATGATCGAGTTGGTCGTGATGATCGGCTGCAACCTGTTCGGTGCGCCCTATCCCTACTGATGCCGCAATGTTTCCCGCTGTCCGCAGCGGGTTTCATGGCCGCATTGGCCGAATGTTTCTCCATTCTAGGAGTTGAAAATGGCTTACACAAACAAGGCGTACGCAAACGCCGTGCGTGATGGCGTGTTTAATACAGATGATGTCCCGGCATATGTTGCGCGCGAAATACGCGAATATGAATCCGCAATAGACCAGCACACCCAGATCATTATGCGGTTGCAGCGAAATGAATTTTCAGACCGAGATTTCGCAGACACGATGATTGAATACTCGGAAGAGGCAATTGGTGACATGGTTTGCACCGTGCGCGAATTGCGCGAAAAACGCACAGATAGCATCAAATCCGCTGCCTTGTCGCATAATGACGACACCCGCAAACTTGCAGAGTGTGCAGCATGAGCGCGTGGAACGAGCACGAGGCAGTCGTGCACTCACTACTCCTGCAACATATCCCGCATGAAAAACGCGACATTGCAATGCGAGCGCTTTCCAACCTGACGCGCGAATACGTGCGCCTAGAATTGCAGCACCGCGATGCGGTGGAAGCGGTACGGCGTGTGCATCCGTTTCGTGAGTTGGAGGCTGCGTGATGGACCCCGTATTTGCAGCTCTCAACAGAGCGCACGCTGACTATATGCGTGCAGCCATGCAGGCATGGAATGATCAAATCACCGCTTCTAGAGCGCCCGGCGCAAATGCAGATGCCTGCGCCCTTGAGGCTATTGGGGCGTCTGAGGATTTAGTTCGCAAATCAAAAATGGCAGCAGAACTTTTGCGTTCTGAACTTGCCAAGACAATGCAGCAGGATGGGGTAACCGGATTTCAATCGGAGCACTGGAAGGCAAGCCTGCGCGAGCGTTTGCCGGAACCAATGGTCACGGATGAAAAGGCATTGAAATCTTCTCACCCAGAACTTTGGCAGCCCCAACCAGATGAGTTCCAAACAACAGAAATGAAAAAACTGGCCCGGAAGCAGGATTTACCGGGCGTCACAATGAGCAATGGTGGCGCTCCCGTTCTGGTTGTTAGCGCCCGGAAGGATGGTTGAAATGAGTAATGCACTGACAGCGACAGGCGGCTTTGCAATTGATGGGATGCAAGGAGCTATGAAGCTGGCTACGGCTATGGCGTCTGCAAAGATGGTGCCACAGCATTTGCAAGGGAGCCCGGGCGATTGCCTTATGGTTATTGAGCAAGCGATGCGCTGGCAGATGTCACCCTTTGCTGTGGCTCAGGCCACTGCCATTGTGCGTGGCAAGATGTGTTTCGAAGGTAAGCTGGTCGCAGCGGCTATCCAGACGAGTGGAATACTTGAGGGGCGTCTGCGCTACGATTTTGAAGGAGACGGAGAAAATCGGAAGGTGATCTGCTCGGGGCATATCCGTGGAGAAAGCAAAGAGCGGACGGTTGAAGTCACTCTTGAGAGTGCCAAGACAAACAACGAATGGTGGACAAAAACCCCCGACCAGATGCTGACATATCATGCAGCGCGGGTGTGGGCTCGGCGGCATGCTCCAGAAGTCATGCTAGGTGTTTATTCTCCTGATGAATTTGATGAGCCTCGCAACCAGCGGGAAGCAATAGATGTGACGCCTGATGCGCACGCAACCCCGACACCCCCCGCCCAGCGCGAACTGACAGAAGAAGAGCGCCACGAACGATACGTCACGCTATATGCGGGCCGCGCCAACGCATGCACGAACACGGAATGTTGTGACGGTCTGTGGAAGGCGTGGGATATGAAAATAGACCAGGCAAGAGAGATTGGAAAACCAATTCCCTCAAAAACGGTCGATGCTGTGCGCAACATCATCTCAGAACGTACCGAAGCTTTTCGTCAAGAGGCCTATACCAATGCTCCGGTTGACGCGGTGCCAGCATGATCCTCTTTTTTGATACGGAGACTACAGGCCTGCCCGACCGATACACTCCCCTTAATTCCGACCGGCAGCCGCATTGCGTGCAGCTTGCAGCCCTGCTGACAGAAGATGATGGAACGGAACGCGCAAGCCTGAACCTGATCGTTCACCCTGATGGGTGGACGATACCGGAAGCGGCAGCAAGGGTTCATGGCATCACAACGGAAATGGCGCAGCGTTGCGGTGTGCGTGAAGCGATAGCCGTAGCGGCCTTCTATGATCTAACCAAAAAGGCCGATCTTCTGATTGCGCACAATATCAAATTCGACGTGCAGATCATCGACATTATGTTTGCGCGTGTGCCGCGAGGCTGGCGCCTGCTGGGTGAGAAGTTCTGCACAATGGATGCATCCGCTCCGCTGGTAAATCTGCCACCGACAGAGCGCATGATTGCCGCAGGGATCAATAAACCCAAGGCCCCGAAACTGGAAGAGTGCGTCCAGCACTTCTTTAATGAAAAACTGATAGGCGCACATGATGCAATGATAGATGTTCGAGCCTGCGCTCGTCTGTTCTTCCATCTGCGGGATGTAAAAGGAGCCGCAGCATGACCAAAAAACTAAAAATCCTCGGCCCCTACACGCCAGATCATGACGGGCCGTTCTGCACGCGGGATGGCCGTCCGGCTCGGATAATCACCCGGACTGGTGGCAGCGAGAAATACCCCGTTGTCGCAATCATAGATGGTTGTGATTTAGCCGGAAGTTTTGAAGCTGATGGTTCTGTTATTTCAATCGTGGGGCCAAAGCCAGATGACCTCATGAACGCCCGCGAAGTCCCTGTGGCGCGGGAGTTTTGGGTTAATGAGTTCAAGCGTGCAGATGGGTCTATTGGAGTTAGTCATACTCATGAAACAGAAATAAAAGCAATTAATGAGCGCTATGAATTACCTCACTGGAATTGGACGAGAACCATCCACGTCCGCGAAGTGCTGTCGGGAGAAGGCGAATGACCGACCAGAAACCCACAGGCGTTTTCATCCGGCTGCCGTTGAGTGATGAGCAGCACGATACTCTTTACCATACAATTCGATCATCTGGTGATGAGGTTGCGCTCATTGCTATTGGCACTCAAGTTGCATGCTCTGAACTGGAAGTATTCGATATTTGTGATGCCGCCTACGGCGCTAGTAACGAAAAATATGTTCGCCAGTCTGACCACCAAGCCGCCCTCGCCCAGCGTGATGCAGAGATTGCGCGGTTGCGTGGCATCATAAACACCCTGTCCTCAAAAATCGCGGAATGCGGCGCAGAAGGTTACGACCTAAGCGGAGCAGACTGCGTCGATCTTCTCAACGATGCTGGGTTGATCGAGTGGGGCAATTTTGATCCTGAAGTTAATGAAGCGTGGATTTTCGATGGATGTGAGCCAGGTGACCCCATTTGGACCCTGAAAGGCCCAGACGCATGAGCGAGGAAGCAAATCTGGAATTCCTGTGTATCCATCAGGGATTAAGCATTGTTGGGCTTCTTAAGCCGGATGACGAACAAGGCGCGGAAAGAGCCAAAAGCCTAGGATTTTCCGTGACAAAAATGGTTCCCGAACAGGAAGCCCGCGCAGGAGAGAAGGCGTGAGAAGTTTTTGCCGCGCATTGGCGTTAATAGCCCTGCTCGTGGGGATGATCATTTTGATTATGAACGGGCACAGCGAGGAAGCATTAGAAATTGGGGGTGGCGTGTGCGTAATGATTTTCTTGATAGATATGCCGATATGACCGCCCCCACAAACTGGCCCGACCCAAATCGCCCCGGTGTGCCGATGTTTCCGGAGCAGGATGGGTTTCACATAATTGGGAGATTGGCGTGGAAATGGCATGCCGCAAGCAAGTTATGGGATGGCGTTGCAAATCCTGATGAATTCGGGACGTTTTATTACGTGGGCCCCTGCATCACCCCCACGCAGATAAACGAGATGCTGACGGCAGAGCGGGAGCGGTGTGCGAAAGAATGTGATGCTATAGCCACATTTGCATCGAGCGATTGGAAGGCTACGGCATATGATTCAGATAATCGCGCCGGAGATGCCGCTGAAGAAACCGCAGAAATATGCGCCCAGAAAATCCGCAACCTAGGAGCCGCGTCATGAGCAGGACGGATACCCAATTATTCGATGATATCGAAAAGGTCAGGAATCACCCAAGTTTTGTCGAAGAAGAAGATGGATGGTACGCCTCTACATCTTTGCGTGAACCGTGGGGACCATATCCATCATTACAATGTGCTGTCCGGGCTGTGGTGGCTGATGCTTTAGATGTAGCCGCACCATGATATGCCTTGTTGTGGCGTGGTATCTAACCTCACTTTGGGTAATTTGGAGGTTTACGGACGATAGGTCCGAGCTAATAGCAGCAGCCATAGCAGTAACGCTAGGGCCATTTGTTTTCCCAGTTGTATTTGTGTGTCGCATCGCGCTTGCTGAAAAGCGAAAATGGGAAATCAGTAATTGGTATCGTGATAATTGGCCTCCAAGAAAATATGAGATTCTAACAGGAGAAACCGCGTCATGAGGGCGAGAGAAGTACAGATTTCTCAGCTAGCATGCGCCATCTTTAATCAGCACATTGATATCGATGAGTGCATCACCTTAGCCCGTAATTACATACTCGAAGCCGAGCGCCGTGCAGAACAACGCGTGCGGGCGGAGATCGGGCGCGATAGTGAGCGGTTGGATTTTCTGGGTAGTGGCTGTTGCGATGTGCGGTTTAGAGCAGAGCCAATCGCAGATACCGGAGATGCAGATACCTATTGCGATATTATAGAGCACTACATGGCCGATCCAAAAGAACGCGTTATCGGTAGTGCTGACACAATCAGGGCAGCCATCGACGCAGCGCGGGAGGTGGGGTGATGGGAAAGGACTACGAAAATGATCCGCGTATGACTGTAGTTCGGCGGTTTCTTTGGTCGGAAGTGCTGAGAGACACGAAAGACGGCCTACCCGGAGATGAGCATTATTGGCTAATGGCAGAGGCGCTTTTGCGGTCCATTGATTCTGGTGAGGTTGTGCCATTACCCATCATTGGAGGATCACAATGACTGACCCACGGATTGAGGCTGCTGCACGAGAATTAAAGCGCCTGTTTTCTGAAAGCGAGACTTCGCCAGATTCGATGTGGCTCTCATGTGCTAAATGTATTCTGGATGCAGCAGACGCGGCGGCAAGGCTCCATGTCGTTCGCTTTCCCATCCCAGATGAACGTATGCAGATCGCAAAAGATATACTCCTCTGCTGGAAGGCAGGCGCTCTCTCTGATGAAGATGCTATTGGCATGATCGTTTGCGGAGTATCTACTCCACCGACAGGAGGCGGGAATGGGTGAAGCGCTGCCGGATCTTATGACCATCAAAGACGTTCTATATCGCCTAAAAGGCAGAATAGGACGATCAAGGTTGGTCAAGCATCTAAACGAAACGCCCGAATACAATGGCGGCCCCACACATAGAAAGTGGGGTGCCAAGTATCTTTTTTCGGCTCAGGATTATGAAAGACTCATTGAGAGTATAGAATGCCCCTCAAGCTCGTCAAAACACCAAAATCGAAAAACCTGTATATCCGCGGCACTGTCTCCGGCAAAGGCGTATTCGAAAGCACTGGAACGTCTGACAGAAAGCTCGCAGAGGAAATCAGGCGCAAGCGCGAGGCAGAACTCTGGAATGAAACGATTTATGGAAAACGCGCGGTCATAACCTTCGCAGAGGCTGTAACGGCTTATATTGATGATAAACCCAGATCGCCTGCGACCAATCGTTATCTTCTGCGCCTACTGAAGCATTTCGGAACCTGCAAACTCACAGATATTAATCAGCAATCATTAAAGGATGCTTACAAAGCAATCCTGCAAGATGGCGAGAGCGCTAGTCCATCTACTAAAAAGCGTGCAGTGCGCACACCATTACAAGCTGTTTTGGAGTTTGGAGCAATACAAGGTTGGTGTGATCGACCGGCATTTACCCCCATTTCTATAAAGGTGAAACCCAAGAAGTTTTTAAGGCCAGAAGAAGCAACATGTTTAGTGGAAAATGCAGCCCCCCATCTTCAGCCCCTCTTTGTTTTCCTCCTAGGAACCGGATGCCGTATGTCCGAAGCACTGGATCTGGAATGGAGGGATGTTGATCTTTGGGGGAAACGGGCTGTTGTCTGGCAAAAGCAAGGACGCCAACGTCATGTGGATTTACCACCAGTGGTTATAAAATGGCTAAAAACCATTGAATGGCGAGATGGTCATGTATTCCGGCCAGTAAAGATTACCCGCAAAGGGCCTGATGTTGGTGAGCGTTACCATGATTCCGGCCGGCAATATGGTGGGCAAATTAAAAGTGGATGGTCTGGGGCTTGCCGCCGTGCAGGGCTGCCGGGGCGCATCAGGGAATGGATTCCTAAAGGAGAAAAGAAGCCGAAAGAGTGGTTTGTGCCCGATTACACTCCACATGCTCTACGCCACACTTGGGCTTCGTGGCACTACTGCGTACATAGAGATATCATTAAGCTCCAAACCGAAGGCGATTGGAGCGACATCAAAACCGTACTGATCTACGCTAAGTTAATGCCAGAGGCCTATAAAGAGCAGATTGAGGAATGGTGGAGAATCGGGCCAGCCATAGGAAATTGCCCTTAAAAAGCTCCACAGATTTTCTACAGAAACGCGTAAAAATTGGTAAGAAAATATAGGGATTTATGGGAAGCTATAAGAGTTTGTTTTCAGGGAGATTTATGCTCAAAATCCGCAGAAAACTGCCGGGAACAGATGGTGGGCGCAACAGGGATTGAACCTGTGACCCCTACCATGTCAAGATAGTGCTCTACCGCTGAGCTATGCGCCCATCTGTAACCGTGGGCCGCCTTTTATCCTTCTTGCGTGGCAAACGCAACCCCTTAGAATAGCGGCAACATGAAAAATCTTGCCCACTCCCTGCTGCCTCGCCATTTGGCACGTTTGTTGGAAAACGCACCACAGACAGATTTGCCAGATCAGGCAGGCCGGGCCATCTCCCCTGCTCCGTTTGAGGTGCAAGGTACCGTGGGCGCACCTATTGTGCTGGCTTCTCCGCATTCCGGGCAGTTTTATCCAGAAACCTTTGTGCAAAACGCCCGTCAGCCGCTTTCTGTCTTACGTAGTGGAGAGGATAGCCATATTCACCTTTTGGCAGAACAGGCACACGCGCTAGGGCCTGCTTTGCTGCATGCTACCTTCCCTCGTGTGTTTTGCGATGTAAATCGTGGCGCGTGGGATCTGGATACCCGCATGTTTCACGGCCCCATTCCCGCTTTTGTGCGTCCTACAGAGCGTGGTCTTGCTGGCCTTGGCTCCATTCCGCGCATCGTAGGTAACAGAAAACCCATTTACTGGCACCGTCTGCCCTTTATGGAAGCTGCCTTGCGCATCCGCCATTACTGGATGCCTTACCACGCAGCATTGGCCGATATGCTGGAAAAAACACGCGCAAAACACGGCATCTGCCTGCTGCTAGACTTACATTCCATGCCCGATATGCCAGAAACTGCCTGCCCAGACTTTGTATTGGGCGATGCCCACGGCACCACATGCCACCCAGATATTATCAGCGCAGCCGAACAAACCTTGCAGAATTTAGGCTTTCGTACCACGCGCAACCAGCCTTATGCAGGCGGATATATCACTCGCCATTACGGCAGACCGCAGCAAAACCTGCATGCCCTGCAAATTGAAATGCGTAGAAGCCTGTACATGGATGAAGAAACCCACATCTGCCACGCAGGCTTTGCTCCGCTCTCCAACGCATTGGCGCGTGTTACAGAAAAACTGTTGAAGCTCTTTCCCGCATCTCACGGTTTATAGAAAAGAAGCATGCGTATTATCTCACGGGGTGGATATTGAAAATGCGGCTTAACCACCACATCTGATAATCACATAAAAGCAAACAATGCATTACAGGACGTAAACATGACAGAAACAACCCAGAACACCACACCCAATGCCGAAACGCGGGAGTTTAGTGCAGAAGTTGGGCGGATGCTGGATCTGGTTGTCCACTCTCTCTATTCTGAAAGAGAAATTTTTCTGCGCGAACTGGTGGCCAATGCGGCGGACGCCACAGACCGCAGGCGTTTTGAAGCCCTGACAGATGGTGCCCGCGCCCTGCCAGAAGATGCCAAAATTCACATTAACCCTGACAAAGATGCGCGCCTGTTAACCATTACCGATGATGGTTCAGGCATGACCAAGGAAGAATTGATTAACAACCTTGGCACCATTGCACGCTCTGGCACCCGTGCTTTTGGCCAGCAGCTTGAAAACGCAAAACCGGAAGATCGCCCCAGCCTGATTGGTCAGTTTGGCGTAGGCTTTTATGCGGCCTTTATGGTGGCGGATAAAGTGGATGTGGTTTCTCGCCGTGCCGGATCTGATGAAGCATGGCGCTGGACTTCTGATGGGCGTGGATCTTACACACTGGAACCCGCCACGCGGGACAAGCCGGGCACAGATATTACCCTGCACATCAAGTCTGACGCTGAAGAGTTTCTGGACCCTACCCGTCTGCAAACTGTTATCCGCAAATGGTCGGACAATATTGCATGGCCTGTTACCATTCTGCATGATGGCAAAGAAGAAACAGCCAACGAAGGCAAGGCCCTTTGGCTAAAACCCAAAAGTGACATTACAGAAGAACAGCTAGAAGAATTCTACCGCCATCTCACCCATAATTTTGATAAACCGTGGGATACGTTGCATTGGCGTGCAGAAGGCACCATTGAATTTGCAGCCCTGCTGTTTATCCCTTCCATGCGGCCTTTTGAGTTTGCGGAACAAACGCGTGAAAGCAAGCTACGCCTGCATGTGCGCCGCATGTTTATTACCGATGAAGCCGAAATTCTGCCGCCATGGCTGCGCTTTGTGCAGGGTGTTGTAGATACGGAAGATCTGCCGCTTAACGTCTCGCGCGAAATGTTGCAGGCTACACCTGTTCTGGCCCGTATCCGCAAGGCTGTTACAAGCAAGGTGATGGGTGAGCTCAAAACCCGCGCCAAAGATGCCGAAAGCTACGCTGCATTTTGGGAAAACTTTGGCCCAGTTCTGAAAGAAGGCATGTGGGATGACCCCGCACACCGTACAGAAGTTGCCGCACTCAGCCGCTTCCGTTCCAGCGCCGTGGATGGTCTGACATCTCTGGATGAGTATGTCAGCCGCATGAAGCCAGAACAGGATGCTATCTACTACGTAACGGGTGACAGCGCAGAAGTGCTGGCAGCATCTCCGCAGATTGAAGGCTTCAAGGCGCGCGGTGTGGAAGTGCTACTGTTGTCTGACCCAGTGGATTCCTTCTGGCCGGATCGTCTGGGCACGTATGAGGGCAAAACCCTGCGCAACGTGGCACAGGGTGTGACTGATCTGGAAAAATTTGGCGCGCCAGAAGAAACAGCAGCCGAAAAAGCAGATATGGAAACTCTGATTCCAGCTCTGAAGGACGCACTAGGGCAAGATGTTTCAGACGTATGCGCCACAGACCGTCTGGTTTCCAGCGCAATGGTGTTGAGTGCGCCAGAAGGTGGGCCTGATCTGCAATTGCGCAAGCTCATGCAACGCAGTGGGCAGAGCATGCCAGAAGCTGCACCCATTCTGGAACTCAACCCGGCTCATCCTATCGTGCACACGCTGGCGCAAAAGGTAAAAGCGGGGGAAAAAGTAGATACTCTGGCCCATATCCTGCTGGATGTTGCCAGTATCCAGAATGGTGAGACACCCAAGGATGTAAATGCCTTTTCTCGCCGTCTGATGGAATATCTGGCACAGGATGCAAAGCCTGAGGCCCCAAAAGCCTGAGGCCCGGCTTCACAAAATATTTATATGCTTCAGAAAGGCCCGGTTCTGCCGGGCCTTTCCTTTTTACAGCACAAACTTTTCAAAAACATCATGACAGCAACGCCACGGAAATATCTGGTGAATGACACTCAAAAAGAACTTTTCGCACTCTGGTGCATTCTAGTAGGCAGAACCCGCTATTGAGCTTTTATTACAAAAAGATAGCGGCACTTTTTGAATAAGACCTGTTGTATGGAAAATTTTGAAAGGGCTATCTAAATGTTCTCCACTAAAAAAACAATAATGGCTGCAAGCTATATTCTGGGGCTAAGCGCCGCAAGCATGACACAAGCACAGGACATGCCTTCTCATCTTCCAGCAGGCACCACATTTCCTGCCACTCCTGCCGGTTCCCTTCCGGTAACAGATCCAGCTCATCCGGCTTCTGCCCCTACTAATGGTGCGCAGGTTGTGGGGAATGTCTCGGGCACCTCTACCACCTCCACTCCCGGCGTTTTGGGAGAAGGCGGCCTGCCATCAATAGAAAACGCAAGCACCGGAAACGTGGCGGGACTGNAACGTGGCGGGACTGCTTTCCTATTGCGTGCATAAAAATTATGCCTCTGGCACCACACCACGCAGCGTTGCACGCAATCTTTCCAAACGGCCTGATGTACGAAACGATCAAGGTTACTCTTTGGGCGGGCAAGGGCTACTGCAAAACAGCACTTCCAAACCCTTTGATATTGCCACGCTTGACCTTTCCAAGCGCGTAAAGCTGTGCAGTGACCTCACAAAAAAAGGCCAAAGCCTGACAGACTAATACTCTATAATGCACGGGGCATGCCGTAACAGGCTGCCCCACATTATGGATATGCCAAGCCCCACCCGCGGCAGGCATTATTTTTTGTTTTCTGCTTCTAATTTTTTGACACTTTTCCAAATATCATCAAGCACTTCTACGCTTTGGTCAGACATAGAAAGCCCCTGCTCTGCCAGAACAGCCTCTACCCCTTCAAACCTACGGGTGAATTTGTCACACGCTTGGCGCAAGCAGGCTTCCGGGTCCAGCTTTAGCCGCCGTGCCAAACTGGCAATAGAAAACAAAACATCGCCAAGCTCATCCTGCATGCGTTCACGGTTGCCAGCTTTCAGTTCAACAGAAAACTCTTCAATTTCCTCATGAACCTTGGCCACTACGCCAGAAATATCTGGCCAATCAAACCCCACACGGGCAGCCCGCGCAGCCAATTTGGAAGCGCGCAATAATGCAGGCAATGCTGGCGGCACACCAGCCAAGGCTCCTGGCAGTGCTGCCCCTCTGCCATTCTTCTGCCCGGCATTGCGGCGGCGTTCCTGCTCTTTTAGCATTTCCCACTGGCCGGGAATATCCTGTTTTGGCTTAGGAGAATCAGTTACGGTTTGATCTTCCAGCACATCGGCACCAAACACCACATGCGGGTGGCGGCGGATCATCTTTTCCGTAATCATGCGTGCTACGGTTGCAAAATCAAACTGCCCTTCTTCCTGTGCAAGCTGGGCCTGATACACCACCTGTAACAGCAGATCTCCCAGTTCATCAGGAAACGCATTCCAATCCTGTTTTTGTATGGCATCCAGCACTTCATACGCCTCTTCAATGGCATAGGGAGCTATGGTTTCATGCGTTTGCTCTCTATCCCACGGGCAGCCTTCCTTGGGGTCTCGCAAGCGGGCCATAAGGGCGAGCAGACGTTGCAGTTCGTATGCGGCCTGTTGGCTGCTGCCCTGTTTTGCGGTTTCTGCCGGTTGCCTTGGCGTAGGTGAAGTGACCATGCTTGTTTCTGCCTTTGGTTTGCATACATACACCGCAGCCCGGTGCAAAAGATATGATGGCATTTTGCCATAAACAGCCGCGCCGTCTATGCGGCAGCAGCCAGAAAGCCTAATCTGCCGCTAGAACCAGAATGAGGTAAGGCATGACACAGAAACCCGTAATCTTTATTGATGGTGAAGCCGGCACAACAGGGCTTGAAATTCGCGAACGCCTTGCCCCTTTGCCTGTCACACTCCATTCCATAGATCACGCACAGCGGAAAGACCCGGCCGCCCGTAAGGAAGCCATGCAGGCTGCAGATCTGGTTGTGCTGTGCCTGCCCGATGATGCATCGCGCGAGGCAGTTGAAATGGCTGCCGAGTTAGGCGATGCGGCGCCGCGCATTCTGGATGCCAGCACAGCTTTCCGCACAGCACCCGGCTGGGTTTATGGTTTTCCCGAACTAGAAGCCGGACAGGCTGAAGCCATTGCCATTGCCCCCCGCGTTGCCAACCCCGGTTGTTACCCCACAGGGGCCATTGCCCTGCTGCGCCCATTGCTTGATGCTGGCATTATGGACGCACGTTACCCCGTGTGCATTAACGCCATTAGCGGATACTCTGGCGGGGGCCGCAGCATGATTGAAGCACATGAGCGCGATGGCGGCCCAGCATTTGAACTGTATGGCCTAAAGCTTGAGCATAAGCATGTACCCGAAATTCACCAGCACGCGGGACTTAAGCGCAGGCCGGTTTTTGTGCCATCTGTTGGGCACTTTGCACGCGGCATGATTGTTTCCATTCCGCTGCATCTGGATGATCTGAACGGAAACGTGAGCGGGGAAGACCTGCACAACATTCTGGAAAAACATTACACAGGGCAAGACCATGTGCGTGTGCTGGCCGCAGAGCCAAAACTTTCTGCCGAAGCCCTTGCTGGAAGCGACAGAATGGAACTGCGCGTGCATGCCAATACCCAAAACCGGCAGGCGTTGCTTACGGCCCGTTTGGATAATCTGGGCAAAGGGGCATCTGGTGCCGCGTTACAGAACATCCGGCTGATGCTGGGCCTGAACGCACCCTGATCCTGCCCACACAAAACAAAAGAAAGGTTAAAGACTATGAGCAACCGTGTTGCGCTTGTAACCGGCGGAAGCCGAGGCATTGGTGCCGCTATTGTTGAGGCTCTGGCAAAAGATGGCTACGATATTGCCCTCTCTTACGCCAACAGTGCAGATGCTGCTGAAAAAATTGCCCAAAAGGTGCGTGCACTGGGCCGCAAGGCAATCACCATTAAAGCCAACGGAGCCACAGTAGAAGGCAACAAGGCTGTTATTGCCAAAACCATTGCAGATTTTGGCCGTATTGATGCGCTTGTGTGCAATGCGGGCATGTTCCCTTACGGCCCAATTCATGAAACCAGCGTTGAAGATATTGAAAAAGTTCTCAACCTGAATGTGCGTGCTGTTATGATTGAAACAGCAGAAGCCGCAAAGCACATGCAAAAAGGTGGCCGCCTTATTTTTATAGGTTCTGCTTTTGGTGCACGCGCGCCCTTCCCCGGTATTTCTCTTTACGCCACAACAAAAGCTGCGCTTCGCGGTTTTGCCAAGGGTGTTGCGCGTGATCTTGGGCCAAAAGGCATTACAGCCAACGTGGTAGAACCCGGCCCAATTGATACGGACATGAACCCGGCTGAAGGCGAAGTTGCAAAACTGATCAGCAGCTTTGTAGCGACCGGTGCTTATGGCACGGTGGCGGATATTGCCTCTACAGTTGCCTTTCTTGCCAGCCCACAGGCTAAATACATTACAGGCGCGGCCATTCCGGTAGATGGTGGATTAGAAGCTTAAAGCCTTCCACTTTTTCTAACGAAGTTTTATTTAAAGCCCCAGCATCCATTTTTAGGATGCTGGGGCTTTTTTGTTAAGCCGGGCAAAAAACCTTGCCGCAGAAATTATGCTGACAGCGCTACATCTTCCTGCTGATCGACACACACAACATACGGGCCGGATGCTCGGATTTCTAAACTGAGAATACCCATTTTGTTTGTAGCAATGTTAAGCAGTGGCAAAAGAGCATTGCCATCTGTCCATGCGCAATCTTGCCACCCCATATCATGCCACCCTTCTGGCTTAGAGGCCGCCAGATGCTCCGTAACCTGCTGTGATGCCCGGATAGAACCAAAATGGATTTTGCCAACAGCAACACCCATTTGGCGGCGGTCATCTACAAACGGGCCGATAAAATCACAAGGACGGCTGGAGCGAGAGACCACACGCACACTTTCCACCCCTGCTGGGAGCATGAAGCTGTAAGTATTCTCGGATTTTTTGAAAGGGTAAATAGTCGCCCCAGCATTTGTAATGAGCTTAATATCTGGATATTCAATAAGAACCTTTGGTTCTGCGCGATTTTCAATTCCCAGATTTTTTGCTCTTTCTTCAATTTTTTGAAAAATTGGTTCAACAAACTCACGCTGAACACCCAATGGCGCAGCAGCATCTTGCTGCCAGTTTTTCTGCTTGCCACCAATTCTGATAACTTTGCCAGCCGACTGGAAGTTACGACGATTTCCTGTATCCAGATAGCTTTCAGTCAGCATACCATCTGCCATGATAACGGAATGTTTTTCCGTTTCAATATGGTAGTAATTATAAGATGTCACGCTTGTATCATAATAAATGGATCGACCATTTACCAACATACGGGCAGGAACAAACTTTCCTTCCACAAACAGACAATGTTCAGATGTTATCAACATATCTTTAAAAGGTACGTTTTCTGAAATAGAATTTTTTAAAACACGTACAGGATATCCGGCCTGATCTTCTGGCAAATTGCCATTAACAACAACACGTGCTGTTCCGGCCCATACAACTTCTTTTTGTTCTTCTTTACCATCCATAAAAACAGAAATCATTCTACCGGGGACAATATCCTGCACCGGCACATATCCATTTTCTGTTTTTATGAATGAATCTTTCAAAAAGCACGCAAATGTATCGCTATACGTTCCATCTGTTGTGATATTTGTAACTTGATACGCCCCAGATAAGCTATGCGTAATGTTTAACGGATTACTAACTGTAGCTGTATCTGGTATCACAACGTAAAGATTCTGGTTTGTATAACCACTACCTGCGTTAAGATCCGTGCTGATAATTGTTTCTTTATTTGTTGGATCATACGTTGCGTATAAATCAGATGTGGTAATCGAAAGATCTAATGTAAAATGATAATCAGATGGATTGCTAATTTTATAATAATTAGAACCCGTCATTGCAGATGCACCAGAAAGAGATACATCCTGATCTGGTAAGGTAATTTCTATAGTATTTGAATCTGACATCTGAGAATCACCATATAAATTTCATGAAAACACAACAAAATGTAAGGGTTTTTTATCTGCGCTCATGAATGCAAAAATCACATACCTGATTTGATTATTTATTTTTGATAAGTATTAGTGAACAAAATAAATACGCATTGTGTAATATATAATTTTTTATTTGTCTAATTTCTTAAGTGTTCTTCTGTTATTTACTTTACTATACTATTGTCAGAAAATATATTTTGCCAGAATATAGGTTTGCCGCAATGGCACAACTTTCTTGGTCTAAGGTGAAAACCTATGAAAACTCTGAACGATTCCGAAATCGCTATGGTTGCTGGCGGTACGCTGGGCGATGCTCTGGGTACCACACTGACAGACACACTGGCTGGTCTGGATGTTGGCCTGGCCACCATTCTTGGCGGCGTGAACAGCACGGTTAATGCTCTGGTTCCTGCTGCAACAAGCGGCGTGACCACGATTGCTGATGGCCTGCTGACGGGTCTGGACGCCACAACCAATGGCGTAACCTCCCTGTTGGGTGACATTCTGAAAGTTTAATTTCAGGAATTTCCAGGCGGTTTTCAAAAAGCCGCCTGGTTATTTTACAAAAACACTAAGTGGTAAAACTTTGCACTCTTCAAAAAAGCCTGCATGAGTTCGAACCTTTTTAGGCGCGAGGTTCTAGACGCGCGGCGCCAATCATGGCTTGGGCAGGTTCAGGCCTCTCAACCGCTTTCCATCCGAATTGCGGCGTGGTTTACGCTCGCCCTTGTGGTGCTGGCCATTCTCTACACCATCTGGGGTGTTTATACCCGGCGTGTGCATGCCACCGGATTGATGGTTCCTCCTTCGGGCCTCATTACCGTTAACGCCAATACAACTGGCACCATAGCCCGGCAAAACGCCATAGAAGGCCGCCACGTTAAAAAAGGTGATGTGCTGTTCACGATAGATCTGGAAGCCACATCCGCATCAGGCCCTACGCAGGAGCATATTCTTTCCCAACTGCGCCACCAGCGTGACCTGTTGCAGCAGCAAAAGGACATTCGTGCCAAGGATGCTCCCGTAGAAAAACAATCTATGGTAACCCAAATCCGTTATCTTAACCAGCAACACCAACATATCGGGCACCAGCTTGATAATGATGCCCATGTGCTGCCCGTGGTGGAAGCTGCCGTCCGCCGTATGCAAACGGCACAATCCGCGCATTTGGTAACAGAAACACAATTCCAGAGCCAACTTTATACCTATGCCCAACTGCTCAGCAGTCACGCACAGTTTTTGCAAAGTTATACAGATACAGAAGGAAAGATTGCAGACCTTACCACAAAGCTGATCCGCTATGATGGCCAACTGGCGCACGATCTGAACGACCTGGATAAACAAATTGCCCAGATTGACCAACAGATTGCCGAAAGCGAAGGCCACCAGAGCAGTATTATATTGGCCCCAGATGATGGCACCCTTACTGCTGTCCGCGTTAATCCCGGCCAACAGGTTTCCTCCGGCACCCCCCTGCTCACCCTATTGCCCACAGGCCATGCTTTAGAGGCTGAACTGTATGTTAGCTCTGCTTCTATAGGTTTTTTGCATGAGGGTGAACCTGTTTTGCTGCGCTATGCGGCCTTTCCCTATCAGCGCTTTGGCCTGTACCGCGGCCATGTCAGTGAGATCACGCGCGCACCCGTAACGGCAACAGATGGCACAGGCCAGAAAGCCGCTCCTTCAGACAAAGACAAAACACAATCGCAAAATCCGGGGCAGGATATCTATCGCATTCGTGTGCGCCCAGATCAGCAATTTGTAGAAGCCTATGGCCAACACAAACCCCTTGAAGCGGGCATGGAAGTGGAAGCCGATATCGCCATTGATACCCGCAGGCTCTACCAGTGGATTTTCGATCCCGTTATCAGCATGCGTGATGATTTTTACGCCGTGAGCGGAGGATTGAGGTAATGGGCATCACCCTCAAATCCCTTGAATTCGGATGGCGTTCGCGCACTCCTGTCATCTTGCAGGTAGAAGCCGCGGAATGTGGGCTGGCCTGCCTGGCCATGATTATGGGCCATTATGGCAACCAGATTGATCTGGCCACGCTGCGCAGGCGTTATTCCATATCTGTTAAAGGTGTTACGCTGCGCGATCTTATCGCTACGGCCGATACGGTGGGCCTATCTACCCGCGCCGTGCGGCTGGAACTGGAAGATCTGCCCAACCTGCGCATGCCCTGCATTTTGCACTGGAGCATGAACCACTTTGTGGTGCTTACACAGGTTAAGGGCAACCAAGTTACCATTCATGACCCAGCAGTGGGCCGCCGCACGCTCAGCATGGGCGAAGTCTCACGCGAGTTTACGGGCATTGCCCTAGAAGCCACCCCTAATGACAGCTTCCGCCGCGAGGATGACCGTGAAACTCTACGCCTGCGCGATCTGTTCCGCCATGTCGCAGGGCTACGCCCGGCGCTGATGGTGCTGGGGGCGCTTTCCCTTGGGCTGGAAGTTATTGCGTTAGTCATGCCCATGGTTTCGCAGGTAGTGATTGATGAAGTGGTGGTAACGGCTGATCACGAACTGCTTATCACCATTGCTTGCGGCATGGCTCTGCTTCTGCTCTTGCAGATGCTTATTGGCTGCGTACGCCAATGGGCCGTGCTGCTTCTGAGCACACGGGTTGGCTTGCAATGGAATACCAGCCTGTTCGACCACCTCTCCCGCTTGCCGCTGGATTACTTCTCCAAACGCCATGTGGGCGATGTGCTCTCGCGCTTTAACGCATTGGGCACCATCCAGAAAACCATTACCACCGATATGGTGCAAACAGTCATGGATGGGCTGATGGCTGTGGGAATGGCCATCATGCTGTTTATTTATGGTGGCTGGCTGGGCATGGTGGCTATGGTGGCCACAGGGCTAGATGTGCTCTTGCGCCTGATCACCTACCGCATCTACCGCGAGGCATCTGAAGAACAGATTGTTATTGATGCCCGCCAGCAAAGCCATTTTATAGAAACCCTGCGCGGCATGGCCAGCGTGAAGCTTTTGGGCCTGCGTGAGCGCCGCCGCACCACATGGCTAAACCTTTTAGTGGACAGCATTAACATCCGCCTGCGCCTGCAACGGTATGATCTGATTTATGGCCGCATGGGCGATCTGATTTTTGGCGCCGACCGTCTGATTATGATGGTGCTGGGTGCAGGCGCAGTAATGAGCGGCCACATGACAGTTGGTATGCTGGTAGCGTTTCTCTCCTACAAAGATCAATTCGCCACACGCATTGGCAACCTGATCAGCAGCGGCTTCCAGATACGCATGCTCAATGTGCAAACAGACCGCTTGTCTGACATTGTGATGACAGACCCGGAAGCCACAAGTACCACGGCGGCCATTCCTCCGCCCCGTCTGGATGAACAACCAGCCGGTGGCACGCTCAGTTGCTCCGGCCTATCTGTCCGCTACGGCACGCAGGACCCGTGGATCTTCCGCAACATCTCGCTAGAAGTGCCAGCCGGCAGCAGTGTGGCCATAGTGGGCCCTTCAGGCTGTGGCAAAACTACCTTTCTCAAAGCTCTGATGGGGCTGATGGAAACGCAGGAAGGCAGCATCCGGCTGGATGGCGCGGATCTGGAAAGCCTGACGCTTGAAGGCTATCGCAACCGCATTGCTGGAGTATTGCAGGATGATGGCCTGTTCTCTGGCTCCATTGCCGACAATATCAGCGGATTCTCCGAACAGGTGGATGACGCATGGCTGGTGGAATGTGCTACCCGCGCAGCCATTGTTGATGATATCAAGCGCATGCCCATGGGGTTTGAAACCTTGGTAGGTGATATGGGCAGCGGGCTTTCTGGCGGACAGAAGCAGCGTGTCATTCTGGCGCGTGCGCTCTATCGTAAACCTGAAATCCTGTTTCTGGATGAAGCCACCAGCCATCTGGATGAACTTACCGAGCGCAGGGTGGCCGAAGCCCTGCGCGACATGAATGTAACCCGCATTATGGTTGCACATCGCCCGGCAACCATCGCACATGCGGATACCATCTATATCTTCCAGCCCGGTGGCGTGCTGACGCAATACCAGCCACCCAATACACAGAACAGGGCGGCATCTTAACTTTTTGGCTTAGGGAATGCGTACAACCAGCCGCCCCCGCACATGGCCAGCCAGAAGCATATCTGCGGCCTGCGGCGCTTCCGCCAGATCAATCTCACGCACCATGTCATCAAGCTGCCGGGGGGGTATCAGTTCAGCCAGACGCGCCCATGCATCCTGGCGCTCCCGCCGGGGGCATTGCACACTATCAATGCCCACCAAGGTAACGCCTCGCAAAATAAATGGGGCCACTGTTGCGGGAAAATCCATCCCTCCGGCCAACCCGCAGGCCGTTACCACCCCTTGTGGGCGCATGCTTGCACAAACAGAGGCCAAAACCTGCCCCCCCACAACATCAACCGCACCTGCCCAGCGGGCTTTTTCCAACGGGCGGGATGGCGTAGTAAAATGCGCGCGTGGCAATACTTCCGCAGCTCCCAAACTGTGCAGATAAGGTTGTTCCTCCAACCGCCCGGTTACCGCCACAACCTGATACCCCAACCGGGAGAGCAGCATGATAGCCACGCTACCAACCCCGCCACTCGCACCTGTTACCAGCACCGGCCCACTTGCGGGTTCCACCCCTTCTCTCTGAAGGGCCTGCACACATAACATGGCTGTAAAGCCAGCCGTGCCAAGCGCCATAACCTGCCGCCCGTTCAACCCCAATGGTTGCGGCACAGCCCATAAGCCCGGCACACGGGCCAATTGGGCAAAACCTCCCCAGCGGCTTTCCCCCAAGCCATGGCCGGTTACAATAACATCCTGCCCGACAGGAACCGCAGGGTGGGCAGAAGCCTCTACCCGACCGGCCAGATCAATACCCGGCACCATAGGCCAGTTGCGTATGATCGGGCCCTTGCCTGTAAGTGCTAACGCATCCTTATAATTAAGGGATGACCACTGCACCCGAATTGTTACATCCCCTTCCGGCAGATCTGCTTCTGCCAGTTCGCGCAGCGTAACCTGCTGGCCAGTTTCTGTTTTTTCTACATACAGGGCTTTAAACATGTTTTTTCACCGCTGGTTAAGCTTTTGCCACCCATCAACCGGCCAAAATTTGGGGCACGGTACGCATTACACCAACGCCTGCAAAGCCCATCTGTGCCTGCATGACAGTATTTTGAAGTTTCTTCTCATTCCGGTTGGGATCAAAAATTAAACTAGGTATCTGTTCGGCCTGCGGGTATAGATGAAACCACCATTACAGGTTTCACTTTATTTCGGACGTTCTCTTGTTCCTGTTTATTATGGGTCTGCTGACCCTTGTCCTGCTGATTGCTGTCAGCATCCTCATTTCACTTTCCGAGATATCCTTCGCAGCTGCGCGGGAGGTCAGGCTTCGCAGTCGTGCAGAAGCCGGAGATAAACGTGCACAGGCCTTTCTGGCCCTGCGCCGTAACAGCGGGCAGGTTATGACTGCCATCCAGATCTGCCTGAACGGTGTGGGGATTCTGGGCGGTATTGCCAGCTCCGAAATGTTCACCCCGCCTGTAACCGAATTTTTAGGCCGCTGGGGTATGTCAGACTGGTGGGCACAAAATCTGGCCTCCACCTTCAGCTTTATTTTTGTAACCGGCGCCTTTGTTCTGTTTGCAGATCTGCTGCCCAAGCGCGTTGCCATGAACAACCCGGACAAAGTAGCCATGGCGGTTGGGTGGTTCCCCCGCGTGGCGCTACGGGTGCTGTATCCGTTTGTGTGGATTTTCTCCAAAATTTCTGATGCCATTTTGCATGCATTGAAAATCCCGGCTGCTTCTGCGGTGGAACCCATAACACCGGAAGACCTGCACGCCATTCTGGCCGCTGGCACGGCATCCGGCGTGCTGCTGCAACAGGAACACCAGATGATTGAGAACGTGCTGGCCCTACAGGCACGTTCCGTTACCTCCGCCATGACACCGCGTGATGAAATTATCTTTCTGGATATTCAGGACACGCCCGAACATAACCACGAAAAGGTACGCACCAATCCTTATTCCCGCTATCCGCTGTGCAATGGCGGATTGGACAAGGTTATTGGCTCCATCCGTGCGGAAGACGTTCTGGCATCTGTGGTGGACCCTTCCATTGCGCCTTCTGGTCGCCCCCACAGCAACCCCATTGCCCGGATGCGGCGTGAAGTTCTCTCTGTTCCCGAAACACTCAACCTTTGGGATACGCTGGCCCAGTTTGATACCCACGGCACCGGCTTTGCCCTGATAGTTAATGAATATGGGCTGGTTGTGGGGCTAATTACCTTTAAAGACATTATGGGCGTGCTGATGGATGGGTTGGCCAGCCCGTTTGAAGAACAGGCCATTGTAAAGCGTGATGAAAACTCGTGGCTGGTAGATGGCGCAGCCCCGATTGGGGATGTTATCCGAGAACTGCATGTGTTGGATTTGCCCGATAGCGAGCAGTTTGACACAATCGGCGGCTTTATTATGCACCGTCTGCGCCGTATGGCCCGCAAGGCAGACCGGGTAGATGCTGCTGGTTTCCGCTTTGAAGTGGTGGATGTGGAAGGGTTCCGTATCAACCAGTTGCTTGTGACACGTATGACCGAGACCTCATGAATTTTTCCTATTTCCGTTCCTCCGCTTTCCTTCTTGCCTGCCTTCTGGGTACTTCACTTTCAGCCTTTTCACCCACAATCGCTATTTCAGAAGCATCCGCTGCACAGGCAAATACCTCTGAGGCGACATTAGAACGGGTTGTGCTGGTTTCCCGCCACGGAATCCGCAGCCCAACAAAACCTTTAGACAAGCTAGAAAAAAAGACCCGCCACACATGGACGCCATGGCCTGTGCCCCCTGGTGAGATGACAGCACATGGCCAGTTTGATCTTGGCCTTATGGGGCAATTTTTAAAAAGCTATTACCACATTGCCAGCAGAGATGCTGCGGCCCGTTGCCTGCCAGAACAACCAGCTTTTATATGGGCAGATTCCGCCAGCAGCCGCACGCAGCACAGTGGCGATATTCTGGCTGCTGCATTAAGCGATGGATGCCAGACACAGGCCCGCTCCATGCCTGCCAAAACGCATGATCTGCTGTTTAACGCTTTAGCCGCTAAAAAAACGACACTGGACACAGATGACGTTGAAAAAACCCTAGATCCAGAACGCATGCCGGATACGCAACTGCCGCCACCTGTGCAATCCGGCGTCCAAACCTTGCAAACTCTGTTCGCCCCTAGCGCATGCACCACGGGCGCAACCCCTTGTTTTTTCAAGCATGCGCCCCTCTCATGGAAAAAAGGTGCGCCTCATGCAGAAAACGGATTGGCATTAGGTTCTACTGTTTCAGAAGCCCTGTTGCTGGAATATGCGCAGGGGCTCCCTTCTTCCATAACCGCAGCAAATACAGATGCCGTGCATACGCTCAACAGTGTTCTGCCTGTGCATAATTATCAAAGTGCGCGTATGCGCCGCGCCCCTGCCATTGCCATCCCACGTGGCGGCAAACTGGCCCAAGCTATTCTAACACTATTAAATGAACAGCCCCTGACCTTGCCAGATGGCAATGTGCTGCCTACGCAAGCCCGCGTGGTTATGTTTGCCGGGCACGATACCACATTGGACATGCTGACAACGCTATTTGGGCTGGATTGGACCTTTACAGACCAACCAGACCCCACAGCCCCAGATACAACACTGGCTTTTGAAACATGGAAGCACCCTGATGGACGCAAAGAAATCCGCTTTGCTGTTTTCCATCAATCTCTCGCCCAACTGCGAGATGGCCTGAAGCTAGACAACGTTCCGGGGCAAGGTGCGCCCCTGCCCTTAACCAGCACACTTTGTAACCAACCCAAAAACGAAACCTGCTGGCTGGAAAACTTAAGCCAACACGTGCCACAACATTAACGCAGGATAGCCTATGCATCGGAACACCAGTGCATAGGCCAAAGCGTTTTACTTGATCGGTTTAAGAAACCGAAATAACGAGCGCGTAATTTTGTTACCCTTGTAACGCACCTGCGTCTTTTTGGGTAAAACGCCAAAATGTTCTTTTACCCGATAGGTATCTAGGCTGAACCCGGCTTCCAGTGCTTCCTTATAAAGCTCATCAAACTTCTGTTGCAGATCCGGGCGCGGATGATTGTAAATTGTGCCATCAAACCAGTGTCTGCGGTCTTCACCATTTAAGCGCTGCAAAGAATATTTATGGGAAAACTGCGTACCCATATCTGAATAATGCAGGAATTTTAGCGCTTCCAACGGCA
This sequence comes from Drosophila truncata, assembly GCA_008042515.1. Lineage (NCBI taxonomy): Eukaryota > Metazoa > Arthropoda > Insecta > Diptera > Drosophilidae > Drosophila > Drosophila truncata. The sequence continues at coordinate 40,197 of VNJQ01006828.1, read as the reverse complement.
TACCATCGCCATCCAGATTGCTAAAGGCGGGATCTAGTGGCTGAATATATTCGGGATGCTTTTCAAAAAACGTTTTCAGCTTTTTATGAGCCGATGCGTCTTTTTTAATTTCCGCTAACGGGGGCAGAAGCTTCATGGCGGCTTCGCAATCCCACATCAGGGTGCCCAGCCGCAAATCTCGCCCTTGGCCAGATGCCAGCATCACCTTGCCTTCTGGAATAGGCAGGTTCCATAGCTTTGCGATATCTGAAAGGGCAAAAATATCAGCATCCATATACAGCGCACGCCCCTTGCCGCCACAATAGGCAGGAATACCCCAACGGAAGCCAGAAAACGGCGTTGGCCATTCCGTCGTGTTCCAGCCTTCTTCCGGCTTAAAGCCAGAATACCAGAAACTCGAAGGATCACGCGTAAGCTGCATGAAAGTAATATCAACCGGCAGACTACTATATTTTGTAATACTATAGTGTAACACCATTAACTGTTCTAGGTCGCAATCGTTTGGATCACAGCCAATAAACAGTTTAACTACGGCATTCATTCGTAAGTCTTTCATATTGATTTTTTGTTATTAGAATAAACGTTTGCATAACAGAAAGAGCCAACGTTTCAAACGGAAGTAAGGCTAGTTTATTTTTTAATGACTGTTGAGCTGTTTATCTTGTAAGAAAACTCTGCCTGATCATATTTTCATTCTTTCTTTTCCTTAAAAATGGCATGATTATCTACCATATATACGCATGTATCATGGCTTATATACAAAGGACAAATATACATGAAGCTTCATAAAGCGGCGTTTGCCTTCCTGCCGGCTCTTTTGCTTGCAGCTTGCGCTGAAACACCTATGGGCCCTACCGCACAGGTATTGCCCGGCCCCGGCAAAGATTACGGCACCTTTTTGCAGGAACAAAATTTCTGCCGCTCTCAGGCTGCTGCTGCTGTGCATGGTCAGGCAGGTAGCCAGAATCGGAAGGCCCTCTATGGTGGGCTGGCAACCACTGCGCTGGGCGCAGGCTTGGGGGCTGCTGTTGGTGGTGGCACAGGCGCTGGTATTGGTGCAGCCGCAGGTGCTTTGGGGGGGGGCCTTGGTGGCAGTGCTTATTCCAACAGCCAACAAGGTGGCATTCAGACCCAGTACAACAATGCGTATGTAGCCTGCATGGTTGCCTACAAAAACGTGCTGCCTGCCCCCAATGCTGGTTATATGCCGCAGCAGTAAAAACTACGCTTTATCTTAGCTCACACGCGTTTTGTGGGCTGATAATAGCAAAAAGGGATCGTTCCTTTCGGAACGATCCCTTTTTTAATGGCAGAATATCGGATTTAGAATGCGGCCTGCACACGGGCAGCCACAGAATTCCCATCACGGCCAAGAATGTTATAGGCTTGGCTATTACGCGTTACGATAAAGTGGTTGAAGTCCAGCATCACGCGGAAGTGGCGGTTGGGATACCAGTTTACCCCACCAGACCATACCGTTTGGCGGCCACCGCGCACACTGTTTGCCGTATCATCAAAATCAGCCACACTGTAACGGCCAGAAAGTTCCAGCGCGCCCCAGTAACCATGTGCGGGATCAAATTCGTGTTCCACACCCGGAGCAGAAAACGCACCTTCTTTTTCATTATACATACGGGGCTTGCCAAACAGCGTATAGTTAGCTGCGCCATAGTAACCTTCAAACGACAGAGATGGCAGAGACTGCCCACCCTGCTGTTGATTGCGCGTCACGCCGATGTGGTAATATTCCCCCTTCAGCACCAGCTTTTTCCAGCGGAAACCCAGTTCCGGCCCAGCAGACCATACGGAGCCGATGTTGCGCAGCGCGCCTGTGTTCAGCAGTGCCGTTGTTGTTAGGTTAACTTCCGGGGCTTCTTTAAAGGTATATGTGCGGCCATTGGTGCCATCATTCACCTTGAATGCGCTAATGGCAGAAAGGCCCAGATGCACATCTATGTCTTTAGAAACATAGGGGCGCCCGGCAACACGGAAGGTACCACCGGTCTGGCTATCACCAATATTGGTATCCTTGGCACGGTTACCAAATGTCTGGCCAGTAAAATACCCTGCAATCCACCAGCGTTTTTCATAATGTAAGCCACCAACACTGAAGCGGGCATCGCCTGCGGCAATGTTACGCACGATATCCGTGATGGCAGGACGTTCCATCATTTCGAAATCGTTGGAGCTTTCGGAATCTTCTTCCGTCACACGTGGCTGAAAATAACCTACTGTTAGAATAGTGTTGTGCAGGCCGGTGTAGTTCAGGTTGGCTTCATACAGACCATCCGATCCGTCCGCACTGCCAGACCCGAAATCAGGCGTAATGTTTGCCACCCAATCTTTATACCGGAAGGTGAATGGAATACGCAGGCGGCGTGCATTTTCTGTGAAACTTGAGAAATCACCTTTGGTTTCGCCCCGGCGCGGAGACATGCCCATAAAGCCACCAAAGTCTTCATGAAATGCCAAACCAATAGACAGGCCATAAGCTCCGTCCTCTGATGCAACCGTAAAACGCCCTTTGGGAAAGCCGATGATCATGCCCCCAACGTGCACGTTTTCATCCTTTTGCGTTGCGGCCTTGAAGTCCTTCCAAGATGTCGTCATTCCACGATCAGAAGGGGGCGTGCCCACACCGTTGTTCAGCAGAATATTTTTGCGTGGTGTTTGTTCACCAAACTTTACGTTAGGATCTACATCGTTATCAGCATATTTTTCCGGGAACTTATACCCATTTTGTGCCGTTGTACGTGTAGCACGACGTGAAGCAGGGCCTCTTTGCCGTGTTTCATTTTGGGCGATCTGAGATTTAAGATGTGTAATCTGCCCCATCATTTCACGCCGCATTTCAGCCATTTCGGCTTTCAATGCACGGATCTGGGCATCATCTGAACTGGAAGCCTCGGCCACTGGGGCAATTCCAGACATCAAAATTGAAGCAAACGCAAAAGATGGAAGAAGCGGTGAACAACGACGCATCATGGCCATTCCAAAACAGAAGAGGAGCGATGCGTGGTGAATAACTTTATTCCAACTTTTTGTGCGTGACGCTTAGATGATGGTTTCATGACAGTTTCATGAAAAAAGCGGCCCGCAAAGGGGCCGCTTTCCATAATAAAATATCTTATTGAAATAAAAAGCTTATTTACCAGCCTGCCATGCAGATTGGATGCTATCTTTAACTGCCTTGGGCAACGGCACGTAATCAAGCTTTGCTGCAATGGAATCACCCTTTGCAAAATCCCAGATAAAGAAGCGCTTTACAGCTTCATCACGCGCGGGATTACGTGTAGGCAGCGGCACCAGAACATACGTGGCAGAAACAATTGGCCATGCCTGCGCGCCAGAAGTGTTCAGCAAATTAACAGAGAAATGCGAAGCATTTTTCCAATCTGCGGCTTCCGCTGCCTGAGAGAAGCTGGCCTGAGAGGCTGCTACAGCCTGACCAGAACTGTTCTTGAGGCGGATGGTAGTAAGGTGGTTACGGCTGGCATAGGCATATTCCACATACCCTACACCACCTTCCGTATTCTGTACGGTAGCAGCTACGCCATCGTTCCCGCGTGCGCCCAAACCACCCGGCCAACTGATAGATGTGCCTGCACCGTATTGATCATGCCAATTCTTGGAAGACTGATCGAGGTAGGATGTGAACACAAATGTTGTGCCAGACCCATCTGCACGATGGATAGGCGCTACTGCCGTATCTGGCAGAGAAACACCGGGGTTAAGTGCTGCAATTTTTGGATTATTCCAACTGGTGATATCACCAGAGTAGATGGCGGCCAGCACATCACCACTCAGCACCAACACATCTGCCTTAATGCCCGGAATATTCACAACCGGCACAATCCCGCCCATAACAGTGGGGAACTGAAAAAGATGGGCGCTTTCCAGCTTTTTGGCATCCATAGGCGCATCAGATGCCCCAAAATCTACCGTGCCTGCCAAAATCTGGTTCTGCCCAGCGCTGGAACCTACAGTCTGATAATTTACATTAACACCTGTATCTGCTTTGGCGGCAGAGGCCCAAGCCTCATAAATCGGGGCAGCAAAACTGGACCCCGCACCAGTTACACTTTGTGCGTGAGAAAAAGAGGGTACAGCTGCCAGCAAACAGGCAACCGCAGCAGCACAGGTTTCAGACCGAAAAGAAAAACGCATTTTGGGGAGCATCCCTAAGCATCAACACATAACGGCACCAGTACATGCCGCTTTTGCTTCGTAAGGGAGTGAATGCAAAAATGGGTTACGGCTGCAAGACAGTTTGGTGACAGTTTAATGAAGGATCAGCCACCAATGGCAAAAGCGGTAGCCAGATATGGCAGGATGTGCCCTGGCCCACTGCGCTTTCCACCACAAACCGCCCCCCATGCCGGGTGACAATATGCTGCACAATAGCAAGCCCCAACCCACTACCCTGCACAGCGGCCGCAGTTTTAGCTACGCGGTAAAACCGTTCTGTTAAGCGCGCCAGATGTCGGGCCGGAATACCGGGGCCGTTATCCGTTACACTCAGCACAATACCCGCAGCGCTCGGCCAACGTTGATCTTCCTCTGCCTGATGGCAGGTTATGGTAATAGATACAAGTTTACCGGACTTTGTTTTTTCTGAAACAAGGCTATATTTTATAGCATTTTCAACAAGATTAACCACAACCTGTAAAAGCTGTGTTTCATCCCCTGCAACCTGCCAGCTCTTGTTTTCTGGCGGCTGTACATCAACCTTAACCGGCAAACCGGCAGACAGAAGATCTCCTTCTGCCTGGCATTGCTCAAACAGATCAGCCAGACACACTGCTTCACGCGGTTTTTGGTGTTCCTGCATTTGCACGCGGGAAAGATAAAGCAAGCTGTTCAGCAGGTTTTGCATCCGCTTGGCCTGCTGAGACATAATTTCCAAAAACTCTTTTTGTGCCAATGGATCATCTGCAGCTGGCCCCTGCAAAGTTTCTATAAACCCCAGCAAGGCCGCCAAAGGTGTGCGTAGCTCGTGGCTGGCAAATGCCACAAAATCCGTATGCTGACGTTCCGCAACAACAGCATCTGTTTCATCATGCAAATCAACAAACACCAATGTTGTTTGTGCATTGGGTGCTGTGTTTTCCCTGCGCATACTTATTGGCAACAACTCTTCTGGCAGGCTTTGTTTTTGCAAAACAGCCTGAACCACTCGCAACCGTGGAATATCCAGAATAACACGCACACGGCCCGATGGTGTGTTGCCTACCTTTTGCGCAAGCACCACATCCAGCTTGGCCTGAAACGCCGGATGGCGGACTATACTGCCAAGGTCTCCATCAAACTGCTGTTCAGCCATTTTGGAAACCACACACAACCCGCGTGTTTCATTTATTACCAACATGGCAGCAGGCAGGCAGGCCATAACCTGTTCTAGACAGGGTTGAGAAACTTCCTTACTAGGGCTACGCCGTGCAAGAACAGGCACATGGCTTACAGAAGCACGCATACGCCCAAGCACCATGCCACCCAAAGTTGCCATGGCTGCACCAGCTATGGCCCCCTCCCCCATTATCAGCCATGCCTGTGCAACCATGCCGAAAATTTACCCTGCTTAGCCTTGCGGCAGATCCAACGCATACCCTCTGGCCCGCACTGTACGGATAAGATCTTGCTCATCTCCTTCATTCAGGGTTTGCCGCAAGCGACGAATATGCACATCTACCGTACGCAATTCTACAAAAGAGCTGCGTTCCCAAGCATGTTTCAAAAGTTCCTCGCGCGAGAAAACTTTACCTGGGTTGAGCATAAAAAATTCCAGCAACCGATATTCCGTTGGCCCTAACGCCAGCAAGCGCCCGCCACGTTCCACCTTGTGGCTCACCCGATCCATCACCAGTGTATCAAACCGTAATGTTTTATCTGCTGGTGGCAGGCGGCGCAGCATGGCTTTTACACGCGCAAACAATGCCTCCATGCTAAAAGGCTTTACAAGATAATCATCCGCCCCAGTATCTAAGCCGCGGATCGTATCTGTTTCTTCTCCACGTGCGCTGAGCATCACAATCGGAAGCGTCGCTGTTTTGGGCTGCCCCCGTAGCTGGCGGCACACTTCTAAACCGGAAATACCCGGCAGCATCCAGTCCAGCAACAACAGATCAGGGCGTTTTTGGCGCACTTCTTCAAGCGCTGCCTCACCATCCCCTACAACACGGACTGCGTATCCCTGTTTTTCAAGATTGTAGCCGATAAGCCGGGAGAGTGCCGGATCATCCTCAACCACCAGAAGATCTGCCTTATTCATGCTTTCCCTGCTTTTTGTAACATGATTGAAAGATAGGGGGTTCTCACAGCAAAAAACAACGTCCCACCACCTCGCAAGAAAGGGATTATGTGTGAAAACCGCTTATATATCGGGCAAAAAGTACCCGTATGAAAGTTTTGTGAAACCCTCATAAAGTTGCAACAAAAAAAAGGCCTTCCCTTATGGAGAAGGCCCTTTTGTTACAAATATTCTGGCAACTAGATCAATCTTCAAACGGATCACGCATCAGAATAGTATCATCCCGATCTGGGCTCGTGGAAAGCAGGGTAACAGGCGCACCCACCAGCTCTTCAATCCGGCGCACGTATTTAATGGCCTGCGCTGGCAAGTCTGCCCAGCGGCGTGCACCGTGGGTGGTTTCCTTCCAACCTTCCAGAGTTTCATACACCGGCCGCACACGCTGCTGCGCTGCTGGTGCAGACGGGAAGCGTTCGACCTTCTGCCCGTCCAGCTCATACCCAACGCAAACCCGGATTTCATCCAGACCGTCCAGCACATCCAGCTTGGTAAGTGCCAAACCATTTATACCGCCAACGCGCACAGCATGACGCACCAGCACGGAATCAAACCAGCCACAACGGCGCGCACGGCCCGTGTTGGTGCCGAATTCATGCCCGCGCTCACCAAGACGACGGCCTGTTTCATCATGCAGTTCTGTGGGGAACGGGCCTTCACCCACACGGGTGCAGTAAGCCTTGGCAATACCCAACACAAAACCCGCAGCCGTTGGGCCCATGCCAGAACCCGTACCTGCATTGGCAGCCACAGTGTTGGAGCTGGTAACAAACGGATAGGTGCCGTGGTCCACATCCAGCATCACGGCCTGTGCACCTTCAAACAGAATACGGCGGCCTGCACGGCGGGCATCATCCAGAATATCCCAAGTGGGGGCCATATAGGGCAGCACTTTAGGGGCAATATCTGTCAGGAACGTAAGAAGTTCTTCCTTGGTGAACACAGGTGCACCCAGCCCTGCCAGCAGGGTGTTATGGTGCAACAGCAGTTCATCCAGCTTCCAATCCAGCGTTTCCGGCTCGGCCAGATCACACAGACGAATAGCACGGCGAGCCACTTTATCTTCATACGCGGGGCCGATGCCACGGCCTGTGGTGCCAATTTTACGATCACCCCGCGCAGCCTCACGCGCGCGATCCAGCGCACCATGCACAGGCAGAATCAGCGGTGCATTTTCTGCAATCTTGAGCGTATCGGGCGTAACTTCCAGCCCCTGTTCCTGAATACGGCCAATTTCCGCCAGCAGCGCCTGCGGGTCCACCACCACGCCGTTGCCGATAATGCCCAGCTTGTTGTTCACCACGCCAGAAGGCAGCAGAGAAAGCTTGTAAACCTGATTGCCCACAACCAGCGTATGTCCGGCATTGTGCCCACCCTGAAAGCGCACAACAATATCGGCCCGGCTAGCAAGCCAATCTACAATTTTGCCTTTGCCTTCATCACCCCACTGGGCGCCAATCACGGTTACGTTGGACATGGATGGTGTGCTCCTGAAAGAATCTTGCCGCTAACTGAAAGAGAAAAAGCCCCTTCCGGGGGAAAAATCATGACAAGGCCGTGCAAACGGTGCCACGCAACACATGGGTGCAACCCAAACGGCGTGCTTCAATCTCTGGCTCTACGGTAAGAGAAGATGCCGCCAGCGTGGCGTAACCCTGCGTGCGCAGGCGTGCGGCCTCCCGCTTATCTGCCCCCGGCGCCACATAAACACGTGGTCGGGCAGGTGTAGGCGGAATCATGCGGAACAGCACATCTGGCCGCAATGTCAGCCCACAGGCGGGTTCATTATCATTACACAGGTAACGGCCACCACGCCCCAGCTCTTCCGAGCGGCCAACGGCAAACAGCGTGACACACACACCGGTGTGGTATTTCCAGCCCCGAAACTCTACCGGATCTACCGTCATGCGCAGATTGGGGCACTGCTCACGCAGGGCGGCCACGGTATCTACCAAACGGTCCAGAACAGCACGGGCCTTGGGCGGCAAGGTAATTTCAATCAGCCGGGCCACCGCATGTTCTGCCAGCCCGGTTGCTTCCAGCAATGCAATAAGCGTGCTTGCCAGTGGGCCACCCTGTTCGGCCACGGCAGCGGAATCCTTACGATCCAGCGCACGCATAAGAGCGGCGCGCTGCGCTTCGGGCACGTTACCTTCTTCCAGCAATGCTGGAATAAATGGCGGCATGGTGAGATCGAAGGAAACATCCTTCACACCCAGACGCTCAAGCGCTTCCGCCCCAACAGACATGACCTCCGCATCCGCTTCTGGCGAATCGGGGCCTATAAGTTCGATACCCGTCTGCATAATCTGGCGGCTGCTTTCTTCCGCAGCCACGGGAGACACCACAACACACACACCAGCGTAAGAAACACGCAGCGGACGTGGCGTGCTGGCCACACGGGTTGCCGCCATACGGGCCACCTGCGGCGTAATATCGGGGCGCAGCACCATCATGCGGCGGGTATCCGGGTCCATCACCCGGAAACTCTGTTCCGCAAGGGCCGCACCGGCACCCGCCAGATACGTGTCCTCAAACTCTATAAGAGGGGGCCGCACGCGGTCGTATCCGTGGGATGCAAACACGTCCATAAGCGTGGCAACGCCTTCTGCCTCGGTTCGGGCATCGGGCGTTAAAAAATCTACAAAGCCTGCGGGCAGCAGCGCCGGGCTAAAAGGCGGGTCTTCCGTCATGCTTCGGGCTATAGCACTGCATGGCGTGCCCGTCATGCCCGCAAAGGGGCACTTTTTACGCTATATGCGTCTAACAGGTGTGGTTTTTTCAGCCATCTGCGTTGCCGGGCAGCGTTTCCCACCCTGTACCGATAAAAGTAAGCACACGGCGGCCCATACCATCTGCACGCAATACAATCAGATTCTGGTCTTCCAACCACCCTAGCAGACGGCGTGCACGCCCCTTTGAAACCGTGCCGTACACTCGCGCAATAGCGGCATCAGATGGACATGGCTGCCGATCCAAGGCGGCACGTGCCAGAAAAAGCCCCACGGCCTGAAGGTCTTCCGGCAAAGTGGAGGCCAGAGCTTCGGCCTCCTGCCATTCGGGCTGCGTGGATGTTTCTTCATCCACACCGCTGCGAGCTGTGGCCAAAGCCCGGTTAAAGCGCCGCATATCCAGCGCATTCCGCCCCAATCCGGCAATCCGGCACCGTACCAGAAAATCCTGATACAAAACGGGTGCTGGTCGAAAAGCAGCTTCTTCATCTTCCATCATGTCACGCAGAATGGCGCGCATGCGGGCTTCACGCTCGGTTTGGGTTTCAGATGTTTCTTCGGGGGCTTCCTGTTCAGCTTGAGCGGCCTGTGCCTCACCATGTGCCGCAAGTTGAGTTAGCAGATCAGGCGGTGGCGGTGCAGGCGCTTTGCGTGGGCGAACAGGCATATCCTGCACAGGCACGGGGGCCAGGATAAGATCATGCACAGGCGCTGGTGGCGGCTCAAACGGCGTAAGCACTGGCCCGGCAGAGCGGCTTTCTGTTTCTACTGTGCCAATACGCACCGGCACTGGCCTGCGGCACAAGGCTGGGCCAAGTGCTACAAAAGTGCCGCGTGCTAAATCTCGGAACGATTCGGCCTGCCTGCGCTCCATCCCCAGCAAATCTGCCGCGCGGGACATATCAATATCCAGAAATGTGCGGCCCATCAGAAAGTTGGAGGCTTCTGCAGCCACATTTTTGGCCAGCTTGGCCAAACGCTGCGTGGCAATAACCCCGGCCAAACCACGTTTACGACCACGGCACATCAGGTTTGTCATGGCGCCAAGGGATGCACGCCGGGCTTCGTCCGAAACTTCACCTGCGGCTGCTGGGGCAAAAAGCTGCGCTTCATCCACCACCACCAGCACCGGATACCAGTATTGGCGCGGCACCTCGAACATGCCGCCCAAAAATGCGGCAGCCCAACGCATTTGCTGGTCTGCATCCAGGCCTTCCAGATTCAGCACAACCGAAGCACGGTGCATACGCATGCGTTCACCTGCCGCATGTAGCGCCATTTCGGAATGGTCTGCGCCATCAATCACCAGATGGCCGAATTTTTCCGCAAGGCTGACAAAATCTCCCTCCGGGTCAATAATCGCCTGCTGCACCATGCGGGCGGATTGCTCCAGCAACCGCCGCAGCAGGTGTGATTTACCAGACCCAGAATTACCTTGCACCAGTAGGCGCGTGGCCAGAAGTTCGGCCAAATCCAATTGTGCCGGGCCACCCCCCGGCACTTCACCCATTATGATCATGCTGCTCATGGCTGGAGGGGATACCGCTTAGCCCCTGTATCCTGCAACCATGCCTGTAGGCCCTTTGCTGCCGCGCGCCCCGTGGCAAGGCAGGCATGCAGCAGATAGCCGCCTGTTGGGGCCTCCCAATCCAGCATTTCCCCCGCCACAAACACACCGGGCACTGCACGCAACATAAAGCCATCTGTGCAGGAATCGGACGTAATCCCACCAGCAGTGGAAATGGCACGGGCAAGCGGTTGTGGAGCGCTCAACACTACGGGCACAGCTTTTAACCGCGCAGCCAAAGCTTGAGGTGAGGAAGGAATATCCTGCCCACCTTCACGCAGCAATGCGACAGCAACAGGCGGTAAGCGCAATGCCTTGCGTAATTTATTAGAGAGGCTCTCTCGCGGGCGGGTAGCGGCCAAACGGCGGGCTACTTCCTGCTCTGGCATATCCGGGCGCAAATCTACCATCACGGTCACCACACCCTCTTCGGCAATGGCAGCCCGAATAGGGGCAGACAGTGCGTAAATCGCGCCGCCTTCTAACCCATTAGCAGTTACCATCACTTCACCCTGCACGCGGTGCCCTGCAAAGCTGAGTGCCACAGGTTTAAGCGGCACGCCTGCAAAACGCTCCCGGAACAGATCAGACCATGCTGTCTCAAACCCACAATTTGCGGGCTGTAAGGGCGCTATATTCACACCCTGCTGCGCCAGAACTGGCACCCAGCCTCCCGCACTGCCCAAACGCGGCCAGCTTGCCCCACCTAGCGCCAGTAATGTGGCATCTGCCTGCATGGGGTGCGGAGCATCCTGCCCTGCACGCTGCACAAGCAGGTGGCCTTGTTCATCCCATCCTTTCCATGCGGTGCGGGTGTGAAAAACAACGCCAAGCGCCTGCAACCGCGCCAACCATGCACGCAGCAACGGGGATGCCTTCATGGCCGAAGGAAACACACGGCCAGAAGACCCCGTAAAGTGGGCTTGCCCAAGCCCTTCCATCCAGTGCTGGATGTCCTGCGTGGTCCATGCATCCAATGCCGGGCGCAACCATGATTGCGCCACACCATAACGCCGCATCAAGGCCTCATGCGGTTCGGAATGCGTGATGTTTAACCCACCCCGCCCTGCCATAAGAAACTTGCGGCCAACACTGGGCATGCGCTCCAACACCTGCACGCTGTAACCGGCCTGTGCCAGATACTCCGCAGCAGCCAACCCCGCAGGGCCAGCCCCAACAATAACAATATGAGCGGCTGAAGCGTATGTCATGGACAAGATATTACTGGAATCGGAAAAACGGAATCATACCGCCTTTCCGCCAGCGTTGCGCACGGCTTTTGCCAGATCTTCAATCTGCGCCAACACGCGTGGCAAAGTTTCCGCCGTAGCGCGCCCTTTGTCATCCAACGTATCTGCCAAGGTAGATAGCAAGGCCGAGGCCACAACAGCACCATCTGCAATGCTGGAAGCGTTGGCAGCCTGCTGCGGCGTACGCACACCAAACCCAATGGCGATGGGCAGCTTTGTTACCTTACGCAGGCGCGGAATGGCTTCTTCCAGATCATGCGTGGTAGCGGAACGTGTGCCCGTAATGCCCGTAATGCTCACGTAATACACAAACCCAGAAGCATGAGAGAGCACATAAGGCAGGCGCTTATCCGATGTGGTGGGTGCCACAAGCCGGATGATATCCAACCCGTTTGCCTTGGCAAATGGTGCCAGCACATCGGCTTCCTCTGGCGGCAGATCCACCAGAATCAGGCCGTCCACGCCAGCACCCGCAGCATCACGGCAAAAGCGTTCATATCCGTAGGATTCTACCGGGTTCAAATACCCCATAAGGATAATGGGGGTTTTGTTATCCTGCTGACGAAAATCCGTTACCATATCCAGCACGCCTGCCAGCGTGGCCCCGGCCTTAAGGCCACGACGAGCAGCAGCCTGAATAACAGGGCCATCGGCGGAAGGATCTGAAAAAGGCATGCCAATTTCAATCAGGTCTGCGCCAGCAGCGGGCATTTTCCGCAGCAGTTCGAGCGATGTATCCCAATCCGGATCATACGCTTCCAGATACGGGATAAGCGCACCGCGGCCTTCAGCGGCAAGTGCTTTAAAACGGGCTGCTATACGGCTCACAGCTTGACCCCTAGATGTTCGGCAACAGTGAAAATATCTTTATCACCCCGCCCAGAAAGGTTGACCACCAGCAGGGTATCCTTGGAAAGGGTGGGCGCAATTTTGGCGGCATAAGCCACGGCATGGGCAGATTCCAGCGCGGGAATAATGCCTTCCATACGTGTGCAAAACTGGAAGGCATCCAGGGCCTCATTATCCGTAATGCCTACGTATTCTGCGCGGCCAATATCATGCAGCCATGAATGTTCCGGCCCCACACCGGGGTAATCAAGCCCAGCACTGATGGAATGCGCTTCCTCAATCTGGCCATCTGCGTTCTGAAGCAGGTATGTGCGGTTGCCATGCAGCACACCGGGGCGTCCGCGCTCAATAGAAGCAGCGGTTTTGCCACTATCCAGACCGTGGCCTGCGGCTTCCACACCAATTAGACGAACCGATTTATCATCTAGAAACGGGTAGAAAATGCCCATAGCGTTGGAGCCGCCGCCAATAGCGGCCACCACAACATCTGGCAGACGGCCTTCAGCGGCCTTCATCTGAGCTTTGGTTTCCGTGCCGATTACGCTCTGGAAATCACGCACCATAGCTGGGTATGGGTGTGGGCCTGCCACCGTGCCAATAAGCATGTAGGTATCAGCAATGTTGGCCACCCAATCCCGCATGGCCTCATTCATGGCGTCTTTCAGCGTGCCTGCGCCAGAGGTAACGGGCACGACCTCCGCACCTAGCAAACGCATCCGGAACACGTTGGGCTTTTGCCGCTCTACATCGGTAGCACCCATGTAGATCACGCATTTCAGGCCGAACAGGGCGCATACGGTTGCCGTGGCCACACCATGCTGGCCCGCCCCGGTTTCCGCCACAATACGGGTGCGGCCCATACGCCGGGCCAGCAGAATCTGCCCCATAACGTTATTGAGCTTGTGGGAACCCGTATGGTTGAGTTCTTCACGCTTAAGAAAAATTTTAGCGCCACCCAGTTCTTCTGTCATGCGCTGGGCAAACCAGAGCGGACTGGGGCGGCCGACATAATCTTTCAGATAATAATCCAGCTCCTTCCGGAAAGCCGGATCAGCCTTGGCAGCTTTATAGGCTTCATCCAGTTCCAGAATGAGAGGCATAAGGGTTTCCGCCACAAAGCGCCCCCCATGACGCCCACCAAAATGCCCCCGCTCATCCGGCTGGTGCCGGAGGGAATTGCTCTGCACCGCTGCCGTGCCGTGTTCCTTCGGATCTGCCATTTCTGGTCTGCCGCTCCCATACCGCGTGAAAAACCGCGCCTGCCAGACATGCAAAAGTCTGGCATCGCCTGTCATAACGAAGCCGCAGGCTTACCAGATACCGCAAGGCGTTGCACAGCCCTGCAACCACGTAACCTTGCCAGAAACACGTAGAAGGCCGCATAATTTGTAACAGTTGAATATTTGCAGCCCATATCGCCACCTGACATTCTGTGTTCAGAAAACAGTGGCCCTGCCTGCCTTCGGTAGCGCGCGCACACAAAATGGAGAATCGCATGTTCCTGGCCCACCGGCCTGGTATGCCCGCACGGGCTATTGAGACCGCAGCCGACGCCGCCGATGCCGTATGGCTGGATCTTCTGGATCCCACCCCGCAGGAACAGGCCCTGGCAACCCAATTATGTGGCCAGCCCATTCCCACGCTGGATGATCTGAACGAAATTGAAAGTTCATCCCGCATTAGCGTGCGCGATGGAGCGGCTTTTCTTTCCTCGCCTTTATTACAGAAAACCGGTCCGGAATTTCAGACAACACCTGTCGGCTTTATTCTGACGCAAAACCGGCTATTCACTATCCGCTTTCAGTCCTACCAGTCTTTTGAAACCGTGGCGTTGCTTGTGGCGGATCATGCGCAGGTTATGCCTGCCCCCCATGCCATTCCCACCCCAGAAACACCGCTCCCCACACCCGCATCCACCACAGCTCCCTCTGCCCCACTCCACACCCAGCATGATACCATGCTGCATGCGGGGGAAATTCTGGTGGCGCTGATTGAAACCATTGTAGACCGGCTGGCCGATATTCTGGAAAGCGTGGGAGACCTGCTGGATACTCTTTCGCACGATATTTTCCGCACCCGTCCATCCGGCCAAGCCATGCGCAACATTGCATCATGGCAGCGTGACTTACTCCAGCGCGTGGGCAGTTCGGGCAATCTGTGTTCACGTATGCGCGATACGCTTTTGGGCATGGAGCGCATTGCCCTGTTTTTGAGCGAAAGCCGCAAAACAGCCAGCGCCATCCCCACCCCCGGATACATGCTAAGCACGCGCCACATCACCACGGATTCCGTACCGCAAGAAGGGGAAAGCAATACTGCCGCAGCCTATGCGCTTTCCAGCCCGCTGCGGATGCGCGTTACCACAGTAAGCCGAGACCTTTCCTCGCTAGATGCCTATGTTTCCCAGGCGCAGGACAAGGTGGAATTTCTGCTGGATGCCACGTTGGGCTTTATTAACATTGAACAGAACGGGGTCATGAAGGTGCTGACAGTTGTCAGCTTTATTGGGGTAGCCCCTACTTTGATTGCTGGTATCTATGGTATGAACTTCAAGAACATGCCTGAACTGAACTGGTCTTTCGGTTACTGGTATTCACTCGGGCTTATGGCCTCCACCATTGTATTGCCCCTGCTGTGGTTCTGGAAAAAAGGCTGGCTGGGAGGGATCAAGTAAAATGCATCAGCTCTGGAAAACGGCTTTTTTCTGCGCCTCTCTTATCGGTAGCATGTCTACGGCACAGGCTGCATCTTCCACACCCACACAGGCCCCGCCACCTAATGGGTATCAGGCGTTTTTTGACCATCTGAGCACCGAACCCTTACGCTATGCCGCCGTATCTTCACGCAATGGCAAACGGTTGCTTGTTGGGCTCCATCCTTCCACGGCAGGCCATGTAGCGGGGGAGCTGATGCTGCTGGATGGCACCATGCGCCCGCTGTTAAGTGCGGATGTGGAAGGCACAGCGCCTGATCTGCAAAGCGGGCAAACCGGCATGTGCCAACTTACCACCACCCTAAAGGAAGACAGCCTGCACCTGAATGGCCCGTGCTCACAAAATCAGATTTCCGGTGGGCTTACACGCACCATGCACCCTTCCCAGCTATGGTCTCAGGTCAACAGTTTTATTTCCCCCGATATGTCGGTTTCCACTGTGTGGCTGACCCGTGCCGGGTGGAATGCAGCCATTACCCCTGCGCCAACGCCATGAAGCCCACACCACAAGGTTATTGACGATACATCTGGCCGCCGTTATTATGCGGCCCCAATAGTACTGGCTGACTTCACCTGCCCAGTGCATCCTCCCTTTAGTCTGGATTATTCTGCCCCGGCATCACCTTCCAGCAAGGTGCCTATTTGCCGCAGCCGCACGCTTCCGGCAGCCGATGGCATGAGAAATCCTGACATATTCCTTATGAACTTTTGCCAGTCAGGGCATTTCCTAGATGCATCTTGCGGAACTCAAGGCCAAATCCCCAGCGGATCTTCTGGCCTGCGCTGAAGACCTGAATATTGAAAACGCGTCATCCCTGCGCAAGCAGGACATGATGTTTGCCATCCTGAAGGCGCTGGCCGATAACGACCAAGCGATCTACGGCGAAGGCACGCTTGAAATCATGCACGACGGGTTTGGTTACCTGCGTTCCCCCGAATCAAACTACCTTCCCGGCCCGGATGATATTTATATCTCCCCTACACAGGTGCGCCGCTTTGCCCTGCGCACAGGTGATACGGTAGAGGGCCAGATTCGCGCCCCGCGTGATGGTGAACGCTACTTCTCCATGCTCAAGATCAACACGATCAACTTTGAGCCACCGGATGCTGTGCGCCACCGAATCAACTTTGATAACCTGACCCCACTTTACCCTGAACGTCGCCTTCAGATGGAAGTGGAAAGCCAGGCAACAGCCCCGGAACCCAAATCCGAAAAAGGCAAGAAAAGCGCGCAAAAAGACTTTACCCCGCGCGTTATTGATCTTGTTTCCCCCATTGGTATGGGCCAGCGCGCCCTTATTGTGGCCCCGCCTCGCTCGGGCAAAACGGTTATGCTGCAAAGCATTGCCTCTTCCATCAGCGCCAACCATCCAGAAGTTTTCCTGATCGTTCTGCTGATTGATGAACGCCCAGAAGAAGTTACGGACATGGCGCGCTCTGTGCGCGGTGAAGTGATTGCCTCCACCTTTGATGAGCCCGCACACCGCCACGTGCAGGTAACGGAAATGGTGCTGGAAAAAGCCAAGCGCCTTGTTGAACACAAGCGCGATGTGGTGATCCTGCTGGATTCTATTACCCGTCTGGCACGCGCCTACAACACCGTTGTGCCCTCATCCGGCAAGGTGCTGACCGGGGGTGTGGATGCCAACGCCCTACAACGGCCTAAGCGCTTTTTTGGTGCCGCCCGTAATATTGAAGAAGGTGGTTCCCTCACCATTATCGCCACGGCGCTGATTGATACCGGCAGCCGCATGGACGAAGTGATCTTTGAAGAATTCAAAGGCACGGGTAACTCGGAACTGGTGCTGGATCGTAAGCTGGCAGACAAGCGTACCTTCCCGGCAATCGACATCACCAAAAGCGGCACCCGTAAGGAAGAACTGCTGGTGGATCGGGCTACACTGTCCAAAATGTGGGTTCTGCGCCGCATTCTGGCCCCTATGGGCACGATGGACGCCATGGACTTCCTGCTGGACAAGCTGAAATACAGCAAAACCAACAATGACTTCTTTGAAGCCATGAACAACTGACCGGGCAGGCTTTTCTCGCCTTTCTTTCCGTCAGTTCATTTCTACAGAGCGCCTGCTTCGGATTACGAAGCAGGCGTTTCCTGTTTTTTGCGCAACGTGAGCACCACACTGCCATCGGGCTGCGGCACATCGGACAAAATGGTATGCCCAAGCGCCCGAGCAGACCTGCTGATGTTCTTTAGCGGCTCTTCCCCCTTCAGGCGCACAGCCAACAAACCACCCGGTGGCAGGCCATCCAGCGCCAGACGCGTGCGCACAAATGTCATGGGGCATTTTTCCGTTGTAATATCCAAAACGGCAATGCGTGGCTCTTCCTGCACGTTAAAATCAGGCACGTATGCAGCAGAACGGGTCATTCAGAAACTCCATAAAAGGGCGAAAAACGTAAGCTCATCTGCAAAAGATAGGGGCCTGCATCGCATAAAAAAACTGCCAGCGAGTGTAAAATTGGACAAACCCTATCACTTTCGGCTACCTGAAACCTGAAACACAAATTGTAACTCAAAGCAGGATTTGTGATCTTGAAGGCACAGTCGGCAGAATCGCGGATCGAGCAGCTGTGTGTTGAACACGGCCTGAAAATGACCGGACAGCGGCGCGTGATTGCACGTGTTCTGTCTGAAGCAGACGACCACCCTGATGTGGAAGAGCTGTACCGCCGTGCCTTGACACTGGATTCCCGCATTTCAGTGGCCACGGTGTATCGCACCGTAAGGCTTCTGGAAGAAAAAGGTATTCTGGAACGCCGAGACTTCGGCGGTGGGCGCGCACGGTATGAAGCAACGGAAAATGGGCGGCACCATTATCATCTGATAGACGTGGATAATGGGAAAGTTATAGAGTTTGAAGATCCCGAACATGAAGCTTTGATGAAAAAAGTGGCTGATCGGTTGGGCTTTGAATTTGTTTCCATGCGGCTTGAGCTATTCGGCCGCAAAAAATCTGCTGCAAAGCCGGGCACCAAAACATCCTCTCGTGCCCGCCAGAAAGGAAATGCTGCATGAGTGCAACGCGCAATAACGGAGGGGGACTTTCTGCGCTGGATCTGGAACGCAAAGGCTTTCCCGAACTGCGTGGTGGCACCCTAAGCGTACGCATTGCAGAAACAGAGGCCGAGCTAGAAGCAGCCCAAGCCCTGCGCTACCGCGTTTTTTATGAAGAAATGGGGGCCCGCCCAGAAGGCGAAACCCTACGCCTTAAACGCGATATTGATGAATTTGATAATGTGGCAGACCATCTGTTGGTGATTGACCACTCCATTGCCTCGGACGCACGAGGCGTGGTGGGCACATACCGGCTGGTGCAAAGTGACGCTGCAAAAAAAATCGGGCGTTTTTATTCCTCCAGCGAATATGACATTACGCCCTTAAAGGAATTCCCCGGAAAATTGCTGGAAGTGGGCCGATCCTGCGTAGATAAAAACTACCGTGGGCGCACAGCCATGCAACTGCTGTGGCGGGGCATTGCCTCCTACATTTTCCTGCATCAGATTGATCTGCTGTTTGGTTGCGCCAGCTTGCCGGGCACGGACCCGGACAAAATGGCCAATGAGCTTACCTACCTGTACCACAACCATCTGGCCCCTCCGGCCCTGCGTGTGCGGGCTTTGCCAGATCGGAAGGTGGAAATGCTGCGCACAGACCCGCACAGCCTAAACCTGCGCCGGTGCCTGGCTGGCCTACCGCCACTTATTAAAGGCTATCTGCGGCTAGGAGGTTATGTGGGGGATGGCGCGGTGGTGGACCCGCAGTTCAACACTACGGATGTGGCCATTCTGGTCAAAAGTGAGCTACTGGCAGATAAATATTACAGGCACTACGAGCGCCGCCTGCGCGATGCTCTGGACTGATAACGGACAGCTTTTTCAACGTCCGTTTTCTTTTTCTGTCAGTCAGTAAACTAAGGTTTGCGCCGTGGTAAAACTGCCCGCGTTTTTTCAAACGGCGCATAACCGCCTGCGCCGATGCTGGCGGGACAATTGGCGTTTCATAGGGTTTATGCTGGGGGTTGGCGCTCTTTCTGCGCTGGCTCTGCCCCCTTTGCACTTCCTACCCATATTGTTGCTTACTTTTGGCATACTCGGCCGGATACTCAACACCACAACAAGTTGGAAACACGCCGCGTGGGCTGGCTGCCTGTTTGGTTTTGGCTTTTACACAGCCGGACTTTACTGGCTGGTTAATGCTGTGCTGATTCGTGCTGATGAGTTCTGGTGGTTTGTGCCTTTCCCTTCCATGGGGTGTGCCCTTATTCTTGCGCCGATGGTGGGGGCACCGGCCGCACTCAGCATGTTGGTGCCCGCAGGATTGCGCCGTCTGGCATTTTTTGCCGGAGCATGGACGATTTTTGATATGGGCCGCACATTTTTATTCAGCGGTTTTACGTGGAATGCACTGGGCAGTTGCCTTGCCATACCCGGCCCTGTTGGGGACATACTCATCCAACCTGCTGCATGGGTGGGAGAAGATGGGCTAACTTTGGCGCTTGTATTGGCAAGCCTGCTATGTGGCAGCGCCTTATTGGATAACCTGCATCTGCGCATTCCGTTTACGCCACAATCGGCAGCCCCATATTGCATACCTATAGTTCGGCGTAGAATTTATATGGGCTGTATAGCTGCCTCTGTGCTGTGGCTTGGTGTGGGCGCCGCGCGCTTTTACAGCATTTATCCTCAGGGCGAATCCGGGCCAATAGCTGTTATGGTTCAGGGCAATGTGCCCGAAACTGAAAAAGTAGGCCGGTTGCGCCCCAGAGATATCTTTTTGCGCTACCTACGCCTAACAGCCCAAGGCGTGCAGCAAGCTCGGCAGTTACAAATTCAGCAGGCAGCCTCTGGCACACCTTATCGCCCTATTGTGTTTTTGTGGCCGGAAACCTCTTTCCCCGGCTACGATCTGTTACAGGATACGCCCAAGGCCCGAGAAGTTATTATGGATTGGGCTCTTGGGGCCGATGCAGGAATTATTGGTGCACTCCGGCAGGATGATAACGGGCGTTACCGTAATTCCGTTTTGGCTTTGGCTCCTGATGGGGCCGTAAGCGCCGTGTATGATAAAGCACGCCTTGTACCTTTTGGAGAATATCAACCCTCCTTCATCCCTTTACAGATTGTACCGCAGGGCGGATTGGCTGCTGGCCCTGGCCCACAAACATGGCATTTGGCCAACATTCCACCCGTTGGCCCGTTAATCTGTTACGAAGTGATTTTTTCGGGCGATGTGACCAACCCCCATGATCGCCCCCGCTGGTTAGCCAATGTTACGAATGATGGATGGTTCGGCAACAGTGCAGGCCCACGCCAGCATTTGGAATCCGTGCGCTTACGCGCTGTAGAAGAAGGGCTGCCAATCGTAAGAGCTGCCAATACAGGTATTTCTGCGGCTTTTGATGGCAGAGGCCATCTTCTTGCCAAATTGGGGTGGGATAAAACAGGTGTACTTGTTTCTGCTGTGCCTGCGGCCCTTCCTCGCACGTTTTTCGGGCATTACGGACAAGCTGTTCCTTTACTATTCTGTGCATTGCTGATTCTGGGCGCATCTATCCGGCGCAGCAAAGCCTGATTTTTCTTAGTTTCCTGTTCACCGTTTTTTTCAGTTTTATGGCGCAGTTCGCTTTTAAATAGGTGTCTGCGCTGTTTTTCTTTTGGAGGAGACGGCAAACATCTTTATAAAATGTTAACCTTCTTGAGCATATTCCCTCGTGAAAGCAGGAAAAGTTTCGAGGCGTGAAACATACGGAGCAGGAACCGATCGACACCACCATGATCCAGCCTCATGCTGCTGCCAGTGCCATTGATGCCCATGTTGGCAAACGCATAAGACTACGCCGCACATTGTTGGGACTCTCTCAGGAAAAACTGGGAGAAGCTTTGGGAATTACCTTCCAGCAGATTCAGAAATATGAACGTGGAGCAAACCGGGTAGGCGCTTCGCGATTGTATCATATTGCCTGTGCGCTGGATGTGCCGATCAGCTTCTTTTTTGATGATATGCATTCTGCGGAAGTCGTTTCCAATAAGCAGGCGCATTTTTCGGAAACACGCAAAAGCTTTGGTACACCAGCGGACAAGAATGTTAGCGTAGCATCTACATCGGATACAAAAAACATATTCAAAAAGCAGGAAACACTGGAGCTGGTACGCGTGTATTACAGCATTCCAGACGCGCAAATGCGCCGAAAAATTCTTGAGCTTATGCAAACAATGAGCGTATCCAGATAAAAAAGGGCGGCCTTGAAGCCGCCCTTTTTAGTAAGTGGATCAGAAGCTCTGATCGTCTCCACCACCCCAATCTCCGCCTGCATCTCCGGCGTCTCCGCCCCAGTCAGAATTGTTTGCGTCAAAATTTGGATCTGCGCTGGTACCTGCCCCACCAAAAGGATCTGCGCCTGCTGCTCCTGCATCACCATAATAATTGTTAATGGTTTCCGTAGGGGCCGCGCCGCCACCCCATCCAGCATCACCGCCCGCAGCGCCAGCATCATGATGCCCACTGAAAAGGCTGGTGAGCGCATTGGCTGCCATCATACCGCCAGCAACACCTGTTGCTGTGGAAAGTGCACTGCCCAAAAAGCCCGAACCACCCTGAAACATAGAAGGGCGCATACCATAAGGCATGGGCTGCGGCTGATATTGCGGCGGCATGGGTGCTGCTGCAGGGCGCCCACCCCAACCCGGAGGCGCTGCGGTTGGCTGCGGTTGGGGCTGAGCCTGCGGATTCTGCCCACCACCAAACAAACCACTAAAAAACCCACCCGATTTCTGTTGCCCAGAACCCTGCTGCTGCTGGGCCTGCTGCAAAGCTTGTTGGGCTTGCTGTAACTGGAACTGAAGCTGTTGAATGCGGTTTTGCGCTTCTACCAGCGCGGCTTCCTGCACAACTGCCATCTGGGTGATACGGTAGCGGGCTTCCGGGTATTTCTGGAATTCCTGCGCAATAAACTGGTCTGCTTCCGGGTCTATTGGGGGCAGGTTGGGCCGCGTAGAAGGCACGCTGGCAAAACCACCCTGCGGCGCGCCGCTTACACGCGCAAAGAATTTTTCGATCAGATCGCGTTCGTCGTTATTCATCCCATACCTTCCCTGCCCTTTTGGGCCTAACGCTGGCGGCTACAGCCTTTGTTTTTACGCCAACACTCTGTCCAAGATGTGGCGCGGATACAAGCGCGATGCAAGAAGCCCTGCGCAGGAAGAATTGCACCATGGCCTACCTTCTCTTCCGGTTCGGCGCATGGGGCTGTATGGTGTGCCCGCACGCAGCATATATATCAGCATATATATTGCTGCATTATAACGTAACCTACCGGAGTAGCACCCTGATCATGGACCCGGCGTCTGCCCGCCCCACTGAGCGGCCTCTTTCCTTTCAGGATCTTATCCTGACCCTTCACCAGTTCTGGTCCAAACAGGGATGCGCCATTCTTCAGCCCTATGATCAGGAAATTGGTGCAGGCACCCTTTCCCCTCATACCACCTTACGCGCGCTTGGCAGCAAGCCGTGGAAAGCCGCCTATGTACAGCCCTGCCGCCGCCCCTCTGATGGCCGCTATGGGGAAAACCCAAACCGCTTGCAGCACTATTACCAGTATCAGGTTCTGCTCAAGCCCACGCCGGAAGAAAGCCAGAAACTGCTGCTAGACAGCTACCGCGCAATTGGGATTGACCCCGAACTGCACGATATCCGCTTTGTGGAAGATGACTGGGAAAACCCCACCATCGGCGCATGGGGCCTTGGTTGGGAAGTATGGTGCGATGGCATGGAAGTAACGCAGTTTACGTATTTCCAGCAGGTTGGCGGTATTCCCGTAACCCTGCCTTCCACCGAACTAACATACGGGCTGGAACGTCTGGCCATGTATGTGCAGGGCGTGGAAAACGTGTACGATCTGGATTACAACGGCGCGGGCCTGACCTATGGCGATGTGTTCCTGCGCGCCGAGAAAGATTACTCCCGCCATAATTTTGAACTGGCGAACACAGACCTGCTGTTCCAGCATTTTACAGATGCGGAAAAAGAAAGCGTGGCGCTGGCCGAAGCCGGAGTGGCCCAGCCTGCGTATGATCAATGCCTGAAGGCCAGCCATCTGTTCAATCTGCTAGATGCGCGCGGCGTTATAAGCGTGAGCGAACGCGCTGCCTATATTGCCCGAGTACGTAATCTGGCCAAGCTATGCTGTGAAACCTGGCTGGCTGGCGAGGACAAGTAAGATAATGCCCGAACTGCTGATAGAACTGTTCTCTGAAGAAATTCCAGCCCGGATGCAAAGTCAGGCAGGGGAAAACCTCCTGCGCCTGCTAACCGAGGCTCTGGCCCCCCTGCACCCACAGAATGCCGTGGCCGCCACCGGCCCGCGCCGCATTGCCGCCAGCCTGAACATTGATGCCACAGTGCCCGGCCGCACGGTTTCTGAACGCGGCCCGCGTGAAGGCGCACCAGATAAAGCGCTTGATGGCTTTACCCGTAAACATGGTGTTACGCGTGATGCCCTAACACTACAAAACGGCTTTTGGGTGCTAGAGCGCGAAGAACCTGCCGTAAGCGCGCAGGCCCATATTGCGGCTGTACTGCCTGATCTGCTGCGGCGCTTCCCTTGGCCCAAATCCATGCGTTGGGGTGCTGGCAGCAGCTTTACATGGGTGCGCCCACTACGTCGTATTCTGTGCATTCTGGATGGTGAAGCCATACCTTTCTCCCTCGCTCAGGGTGAAGATAACGGGCACAATCTGGTGGCTGCCAACCTTACGGAAGGCCATCGCTTCCTCAACCCCGGTGCCGTGGCTGTGTCCAGCGCTACGGAATGGCGAAAAACTTTGCATGACCGCCACGTGATGGTGGATGCAGCAGAACGCCGTAAAACCATTACAGAAGGCCTGAACACACTGGCTGCCTCCGAAGGGTTGCAGATTGTGCCAGATTCTGGATTGGTGGACGAAGTAGCTGGGCTGGTGGAATGGCCTGTGCCGTTCCTTGGCCAAATTGATGCGCAGTTTATGGAACTTCCTGCCGAAGTGATGCAGGTTTCCATGCGCGTGAACCAACGGTATTTTGCCCTGCGCAACAGCGATGGTTCGGCTGCACCGCGTTTTGCTTTTGTGGCCAACATTATCCCCGCAGATGATGGCACGCTGATTGTTACCGGCAATGAACGCGTGCTGCGTGCGCGCTTTGCAGATGCCCGCCATTTCTGGGATCTGGATCGCAAGCAAACGCTGGCTTCCCGCCTGAAGGCGTTGGATTCCATTACTTTCCATGCCAGCTTGGGATCACAGGGGGATCGCACACGCCGTATGGTGCGTTTGGCCGGTATTCTGGCCGATATGGTGGGCGCACCCAAAGCTGATTGCGAGCGTGCGGCAGAGCTGAGCAAAACCGACCTGACAACCGGTATGGTTGGAGAATTCCCCGAACTTCAGGGGGTAATGGGCGGCTACTACGCTAAACATGATGGCGAAAGTGCTGCCGTAGCTCAGGCCATTAGTGAGCAATATACCCCACGCGGCCCCGGTGATTCCGTGCCAACTGCGCCGGTTTCTGTTGTGCTAGGGCTGGCCGACCGGATAGATATGCTGGTGGCTTTTTTTGCCGCTGGTGAAAAACCTTCCGGTTCGGGAGACCCGTTCGGTCTGCGCCGTGCCGCATTGGGCGTGATCCGCCTGATCCGTGAAAACAATCTGCGGCTTGATCTGGTGCGCCTGTTTGTTCTGGCTGCCGAAGCCCTGCCTGCTGATTTGCAGGATGCGCCTGATCTGGACCTGCTGCCACAGTTTATTGCGGAACGTCTGCGCGTGCAGGTGCGCTCTGAAGGTGCACGGCATGACTGTCTGGCCGCAATTTCCGTCGATAATTCCGATACGGATATCGTGCGCCTGCTAGCCCGTGCCCACGCCTTGCAGGATATGCTGGAAACGGAAGACGGCAAGAACCTGCTGGCCGCCACGCGCCGTGCGGCCAACATTCTGCGGATTGAAGACAAAAAAGACGGCCCACACGAAGATAGCCCTGACCCCGCCCTGTTCACACAGGATGAGGAGCGCGCCCTGTTTGACGCGCTGGAACGTGTGGAACCCGCCGTGGAAAAGGACTTTGCTGCCGAACGCTTTACCGATGCTATGCGTGAAGCCGCCAGCCTGCGTGAACCGCTGGATAAGTTTTTTGAAGTGGTTACGGTAAACGCCCCAGAACCAGAACTGCGGCTTAACCGCCTGAAACTGCTTTCCCGCGTTGTGCGTATGATGCGGCTGATTGCAGATTTCAGCCAGATTGAAGGTTAATTATCTGCATCGCTTGAGTTTGGCTTGCTGCATCTCAAAAGCAGCAAGCCAGCCAAAGCCAAGTATCGCTTTGGCACGCCCCATGCAGGCTAAACTTCTACACAACGAGTTGTACACGGGCGTGTAACTGATACCCGTAAAAAGCATAGCTTTTGCTACAACACTCTTTTAGACAGGCACAAACCTTTCTCCGGCAAAATTAAAGTCGGAACTGGCTTTTCCCGGTTTTTTGCACGGTAGAATAGAATGACGTCTTCCCGCTCTCTCACCCTTGGTGTGCTTAATGGTATGGGAAGCGGTGCGTTATGGGGCACTGTATTTATTGTCCCTCTACTGCTGCATGATTTTACATCTTTGCAAATAACAGCCGGACGCTACATTGTTTACGGCCTCATTTCCCTGATTTTACTACTCCCACGTTGGAATATTCTTAAAAATATTCTGGGAAAAGCCGAATGGAATGCGCTCATCCGCTTATCTATTCTGGGAAATATTCTGTATTACATTCTACTTTCTACGGCCATTACAACCGTAGGTGGCCCCGTAACCACACTTATTATTGGGTTTTTACCCATTGCTGTATTGGTGATGGGCATACGTGCTGGCAGTAACATCCGTATCAAACAGATTGCCATCCCCATGAGCTTAAGCGTTATTGGCATTCTGCTTATTGTTTCGCGCAGCTTTACATCTCATGCTGCAAGCACCCCCGTACACCCGGTTGCTTTTTTTTCGCAAATTATCGGGTTATTTTGTGCTGTGGGGGCTTTGATATCCTGGACGTTATATGCCGTTGAAAACACACGCTGGCTGTTAAAAACCTCTACGGTAAGCGATCATGACTGGTCTTTGCTAACAGGTGTTGTTACCGGCGCATTGGCTCTTGTACTGGTTATTCCTGCTTTTGTTTTTCATGCCGCCCCCCATGCTTGGTTAGATTGGGCACGTTTTTGGGGTGTATGCAGCGCAACGGCTCTTTTGGCTTCTGTGGTGGCCAACGGGTTATGGAACCGCGCTTCCCGCCTGTTACCGCTTACACTTTCCGGACAAATGATTATTTTTGAAACGCTGTTTGCTCTACTTTACAGCTTTGTATGGGCGCATCGCTGGCCAAGCCTTGTAGAATTTTGCGCCATTATCTGCCTGATAACAGGTGTGTTGTGGTGTACGGCAGCACACCGCACACCACATAACACATCTGAAAAAGCCTGAAATCAGGTTCGGGGTGTGCGGCCAAAAAAGAGGCTGATCACCAGCAGCACCACAAACACAAACAGCAAAATTTTTGCTATTTGTGTAAAATTACCTGCTGCGCCAGAAAACCCGAATATGGATGCCAGAAGGGCAAAAATTAGAAAAATCAGAACCCAGCGTAAAATAGCCATCTACTCTCTCCCTTCGGCCATACGTCAACACGCATGACTGTTACTGGCCTGTAGTAGAAAGACTAACGCACAAAACCGGCAACAGTTTGCTGTTACCGCTTTGGGCTTACACTGGGCACCTAAAAGACGGTTTTAGTGTTCTTCTGCACCGGGAATAATATCATAAGCCGGGCTGCCGGGTGGTGGCCCGGGTGGCGGGGCATCCCCCACAGCAATACCCACCATTTTTTCGGCTGATGCGCCAATTTCTCGCGCATCAATGGCTGTGCCCAGTTCACCACTGCTACCTGTGCCAACAGCATAGAGCATTTGCCCCGGAGCAAGCAGATTGGCAACGCGCGTAGCTTCACGCGGGGTAATGCAAACAACAGAGTGATCTTTCAGAATCACACCTGAAAGTTCTCCATTGGCATTGTAAAGCCGCTGCCAGATTTCGCCGTGCAGCACCAAATCTGGGCCAGCAATCATTTCTGTAGAATGCACAGGCATAGCAATAAAGTTATCCTGCATGCCACGGCCACGCGGGCTGGTAATTCCAAACGCCCGGATAATAGGCAGCGTGCGCCCTTTTAACCCACGGATGGAAATAACATCCCCCGGTTTAACCAGCCCAGCCAATGCATGCGTTTGTTCGGGAGAGACAAAAACCTGCGTGCCATCTTCAAGCACCAGCCCAAAGACCCCACCATGCGGAGATGGCAGAAATTGCGCCACCTTACCGCTAAAGGAAGGCAGGCCAGAAAGATCGTACACACCATCTGCCTGCTTTTCTGTATGCGTCTGCCTAGCAGAAAAGGACTCTGCCTTAGAGGCAGGCGTTTTATGTGTCGGCGCAGCTACAGCCACGGAAGACACGAATAATGCAGCAGACAAAGAAAGCAGATAGCGCATAGCCCAACCGATTATGAAACGCCGCCCCCGCCCATATGTGCACGGGGGACAGCATTGCGTGAGATTCGTAGCCCTATTCTCTGCCACGAACTGTTATTCCCACAAGAGCGGGAAAAGCGTGTCAGTGGCGGAAATGGCGCATACCAGTAAACACCATAGCAATACCGGCGGCATCTGCTGCGGCAATCACCTCATTATCACGGATAGAACCACCAGGCTGAATAACCGCTGTGGCCCCAGCCGCAACAATGGTTTCCAGACCATCTGCAAACGGGAAGAACGCATCAGATGCGGCCACAGAACCCTGTGTCAGCGGCTTGTCCAGCCCAGCGGCCTTTGCGGCCTCACCACTTTTAGAAGCGGCAATGCGGGCAGAATCCACACGGCTCATCTGGCCTGCGCCAATGCCCACCGTGGCACCACCCTTGGCATACACAATAGCGTTAGACTTAACGTGCTTAGCCACACGGAATGCAAAAATCAGATCCTGCATTTCCTGTTCCGTGGGGGCGCGTTTTGTTACCACCTTCAGGCCTTCTCGGCTGATCTGGCCGTTATCACGCGTTTGGGCCAGAAACCCCCCGGCTACGGAACGCACGACAATACCTTCTGCCGCCGGGTTAGGCAGGCCACCAGTCAGCAGCAAACGCAGGTTCTTTTTGCGGGAGAGAAGCGCCTTGGCATCTTCTTCCGCATCCGGAGCAACAATCACTTCCGTAAAGATGGTGGAAATCTTTTCCGCCGTGGCTGCATCCAGCGTGCGGTTAAGGGCCACAATGCCCCCAAAGGCAGAAACCGGATCACACCGCAGGGCCTGATCCCACGCGGCCGTTAGAGAAGGTGCAACAGCCACGCCGCAAGGGTTGGCGTGCTTTACAATTACAACAGCCGGGCTATCAAATTCGGCAACAGCCTCAAACGCAGCATCGGTATCATTGATGTTGTTGTAGGAGAGAGACTTGCCCTGCACCTGCTGCGCCGTTGCTACACCGGGGCGCACTGTGCCATCACGATAGAAAGCGGCTTTCTGGTGCGGGTTTTCACCATAGCGCAGGATTTCTGCGCGCTGGCCAGCCATAATAAAGCGTTCGGGGAAAGGCTGCTGCGCCTGCTTGGCAAACCATGCGGCAATGGCGGCATCATACGCAGCAGTGCGCGCATAAGCAGCGCCAGCATAGGCACGGCGGGTTTCTAGCGTGGTGCCACCATCGCCCAGCGCATCAATCAACCCTTCATACTGGGCTGGGTCTGTCAGCACCACCACGTGGGCATGGTTTTTGGCTGCAGCACGAATAAGTGCCGGGCCGCCGATATCAATGTTTTCAATGCACGTATCGGCATCTGCGCCAGAAGCCACGGTTTTTTCAAACGGATACAAATTCACGGCCACCAGATCAATCGGGCCAATGCCGTGTTCTTCCATCTGGGCCACATGGGCAGGCAGATCGCGCCGGCCCAAAATGCCACCATGAATTTTGGGTACCAGCGTTTTTACCCGGCCATCCAGAATTTCGGGAAAGCCTGTGTAATCCGAAACTTCCGTAACAGGGATGCCCGCATCGCGCAGCGCCTTGGCAGACCCCCCGGTAGAAAGAATTTCTGCCCCCTGCGCTGCAAGAGCACGGGCAAGATCAAGCAAACCCGTTTTATCGGAAACAGAAATAAGGGCACGACGGATAGGCAGCGTCGTCTGGCTCATGGCGGACCTTTCGCATGGCAAAAACGTAATGCGGGCTGATGAACCCACATGCCACATGCAAGCCATCAACCGAGGGTGAAAAACGACAAAACCCGCCTTAGCGGCGGGTAAATGTCCAGTACATAGGCTGTCGGCCAGCAGCAATGGCCTTGGCCTCGTACCGGGTGGGAAACCAACCTTCTGGCCGGGTTAAAACGGGTGCGGGCGCTTCAAAGTAATTTTGAGCAGCCATAACTTCCTGCACCCATGCCTGATAGGTAGGATCATCACTGGCAACGCGCCATACTGCTCCGGGCTTAAGCACACGAGCAGCCAGCGCTACATTTTGCGGATGCACAAAGCGCCGCTTGGCATGGCGTGCCTTGGGCCACGGATCTGGAAACATCAGGAACAACCTGTCCAGACACGCATCGGGCAATACATTCAGCACTTGCCGGGCATCATCATCCCACAGCCGCAGCATGTCTGGTACGGGCGCAGTTGCTTCCTCCCCTACCGGCACAAGGCGGCTTAACAGGGAGCACAAACCATTATGGAAAACTTCGGAGGCAATATACCCCACTTCGGGGTGCGTATTGGTTTGGGCAAGCACGTGCTCACCACCACCAAAGCCAACCTCAAACCAGATCTGCTCCGGCTGATGGCCGAAAACAGAAGCCGGATCTGCCGCGCGCTCTAGCGGAAAACGCATACGCGGCAGGGTTTCATCCAGCAGCCGTTCCTGACGGGGGCGCAACGGATGCCCACGCTGGCGGCCATACAACCGCTCTGGCGGGGGTTTAACATCTGTTACCACAGGCTGACCATTTTCAGCCGAACCTTTAGCCTCCGCCATGAACAGAACGCCCTAAACTTAGCGGTTTAGCGCGCTACGCAGGGCATCAACCAGATCGGTCTGTTCCCACGTAAAGGTGTCCAGCTTAGCATCCGGCTGGCGGCCAAAGTGGCCATAAGCAGATGTAACAGCATAAATCGGACGGTTCAGGCGCAGGTGCTTACGGATACCGCGCGGGGTAAGATCCATAACTTCACGCAGCACTTCACCCAGACGGTTTTCATCCACATCCTTGCCGGTTTCATCCAGATCCACATAGACGGACAGTGGATGAGACACGCCAATAGCGTAGGAAAGCTGAATGGTGCAACGATCTGCCAAGCCAGCGGCCACAACGTTTTTGGCCAGATAACGGCAGGCATACGCTGCGGAACGGTCAACCTTCGTGGGATCCTTACCGGAGAATGCGCCACCACCATGCGGGGCTGCACCACCATAGGTGTCCACAATAATCTTACGGCCTGTTAGCCCGCAGTCACCATCCGGGCCGCCAATAACGAACACACCCGTGGGGTTGACGTAGAATTCTTTTTCCGGCGGCACCCAACCTTCGGGCAGCACATTCTTAACCACCTGGCCCAGACGGCCACGCAGTTCTTCCTGATTGATGCCTTCATCATGCTGGGTGGAGATGACGACAGAAGTCGCACCAACCGGGCGGCCATTTACGTAGCGCAGGGTTACCTGGCTTTTGGCATCCGGCTGTAGGCCAGCTACAATCGGGTCACCCGCACGGCGCAGATCACGCATTTCATGCAGAATGCGGTGCGCGTAGTAGATTGGGGCTGGCATAAGGGTATCGGTTTCGTTCGAGGCATACCCGAACATGATCCCCTGATCGCCTGCGCCTTCATCTTTCTCACCTGCGCTATCAACGCCTACCGCAATATCGGCAGACTGAGCATGCAGGTAATTCGCAGCTTTCGCATGACGCCAGGAGAAACCTTCCTGATCGTAACCGATATCTTTGACAGCTTCACGCGCCAGTTCAATCAGCTTGTCCGATGTTACGGAAGATGGGCCACGCACTTCACCCGCAAGAATGATGCGATTGGTGGTTACCAGCGTTTCACAGGCAACGCGGGCTTCCGGATCTGCCGCAAGATAAGCGTCCAGAACGGTATCGCTGATCCGGTCAGCAACTTTATCGGGATGGCCTTCGGAAACAGACTCCGAAGTAAACAGAAAATCGCCGTCTTTACGCATGATGGTGCCGTTTGCCCCACGCACTGTGAAAAAGGAAACAGATGCCCGCCCTAAAAAAGGGTGACGAGGTCGTATGAAGGGATAGAAAGCAGCGGTCAAGAGTATTGGCCAAACAGGCCAGCCAGAAACGCCGTTTTCAGCCTTGCGCCCAACGCGGGGCGGACACTGCCCGCCCCTTTAGGCTGGCATTAGAGCGGAGGCAGCCCCAGCACATCTTCCATGCTGTAAAGGCCGGGTTTGTGCCCTTTTACCCACTTGGCGGCACGCACGGCACCCGTGGCAAAAATGCGCCGGTCAAAGGCGCGATGCCCCAAAACGATCTGTTCATCTGCAGATGTGAACAATACTTCATGTTCGCCCACAATCTGCCCGCCACGCAGGGCCGCAAAGCCAATGGCTCCTTCCTTGCGGGGGCCGGTATGGCCATCACGCCCACTTTCGCGCACATCCGCCAGATTAACACCGCGGCCCTGCGCTACGGCCTCACCAATAGCCAAGGCTGTGCCAGAGGGGGCATCCACCTTTTGCCGATGATGCATTTCCACAATTTCAGCATCGTAGGAGTCTGCTGGCAGGGCACGTGCCATCATCTGCGCCAAACGCTGCACTAATGTAACGCCAGGAGAATAATTGGCGGCATGCACCACAGCAATTTTTTCCGCGGCTTTGTTCACGGCGGTCTGTTGCTCTGCTGAAAGGCCAGTTGTGCCCAACACCCATGCGGTGCCTGCTGCGGCCAGCGCCTGCGCGTTAGGGATAACCGTATCCGCATGGGTGAAATCAATCACCACATCGCTGTTGGCTGCAAGCTCCGCCATATCCTTAAACAGCGCCACGCCTTGCGGCAAACCACTTGCTGCTTCCGGCTTGCGTGTTGTGCCACCAGAAAGGGTTGCCCCTGCGGCCTGCACTTCTTCTACCAAAAGACGGCCCACGCGCCCCGTTATGCCTGCAATACCGATACGCATGAGCGCTTATTCCTTCCCTTCAAAAAAGTCCCGCACGCGGCGGAAGAAGCCCGTATGTTCTGGGCTTTGCTTCACATCCTCACCGGCTTCTTTTTCAAATTCTTCCAACAGTTCACGCTGGCGCTTGCTGAGGTTCTGCGGTGTTTCCACCGTTACCTGAATGTACATATCGCCACGGGCTGTGGAACGCAGAACAGAGAACCCTTTGCCCCGCAGGCGGAAATGCGCGCCAGTTTGCGTGCCAGCCGGAACTTTTACCTTGGTGCGAGAACCATCAATAACGGGCACTTCAATTTCTGTGCCCAAAGCAGCCTGCGCCATGCGCAACGGCACGCGGCAATAAATATTGGCACCATCGCGCTGGAAGATACTGTGTTCGTCTATGGAAATATGAATATAGAGATCACCCGGCGGCACACCATTGCCCCCAGCTTCCCCTTCGCCAGAAAGGCGAATGCGGGTGCCATCTTCCACACCGGCAGGAATCTGCACTTCAACCGTGCGTTCTTTTTCTATGGTGCCTTCACCGTGGCAAACCTTACAGGGGTTTTTCACCACTTTGCCTGCGCCATGACAGGTTGGGCATGGGCGTTCCACAACAAAAAAGCCCTGCTGCGCCCGCACCTTGCCTGCACCGTGGCAGCTTGGGCAAACTTCAACGCCCGATGCGCCATCGTTAGAGCCCGTGCCGTGGCAGGATTCGCACGCCACGCGGGTAATCACCCGCACATCTTTCTTTACGCCAGCAAAAGCTTCTTCCAGCGTGATTTCAACATGGGTCTGGATATCGTTGCCGGTGCGGGCACGGCCACCACGGCGGCCGCCCATCACGTCACCAAACATCTGTTCGAAAATATCGCCCAGACCACCGGCACCAAAACCACCGCTAAAGTCAAACCCGCCGGGGCCAGGGCCACCGCCTTCAAACGCGGCATGGCCGTACTGGTCATACGCAGCGCGTTTTTGTTCGTCCTTCAGAATATCGTAAGCTTGGTTGATTTCTTTGAACTTGGCTTCTGCCGCATCATCCCCCGGGTTCCGATCGGGATGATACTTCATGGCCAGCTTGCGATAGGATTTCTTGAGTTCATCAGCCGTGGCGGTTCGGGAAACTTCAAGAATTGCGTAGTAATCGAGCTGAGTGGCCATGGAAGTCCTCTTATCGGGGGCTGCCTCTAAAGCATGAGCACAGCATTTGTCCGAAACAACAAAAAGCGCCCGCCTTACAATGAAGCGCGGACGCCAGAAATAAAGTAAAGGGTGACTATGTTTGTCACATAGTCACCCTTGTGCATAGCGTCCGATCAGGACTTCTTGCTGTCGTTCACGTCTTCAAAGTCAGCGTCAACGATCTCTTTTTCGTCCGGCTTTGCAGCTTCTGCTTCCGGAGCTGCTTCACCAGCCTGACCAGCCTTATAAGCGGCTTCACCCACTTTCATGGCTGCCTGTGTCAGGCGTTCGGTTGCGCTTTTCAGAGCTTCTGCATCTGTGCCTTCCATAGCGGCCTTAACGGCAGCAATGGCGCTTTCTGCTTCGCTCTTTTCAGCAGCCGGAACCTTGTCACCAGCTTCGGTAAGAGACTTTTCAGTCTGATGCACCAGAGCTTCGGCATTGTTACGCAGTTCTACCTGCTCACGCTTGGCTTTATCGGCTTCAGCATTCGCTTCAGCGTCTTTCACCATCTTGTCGATATCGGTATCGGACAGACCACCAGAAGCCTGGATTTTGATCTGCTGTTCCTTACCGGTTGCCTTGTCCTTAGCAGACACAGACACAATGCCGTTGGCATCGATATCGAAGGTCACTTCAATCTGCGGCACGCCACGCGGTGCTGCGGGAATACCCGTAAGATCGAAGTTACCCAGCAGCTTGTTGTCAGCTGCCATTTCGCGTTCGCCCTGATAGACCTTAATGGTCACGGCGTTCTGGTTATCTTCCGCCGTGGAGAACACCTGGCTCTTCTTGGTCGGGATGGTTGTGTTGCGGTCGATCAGACGGGTGAACACACCACCCAGCGTTTCAATACCCAGAGAAAGCGGGGTTACGTCCAGCAGAAGAACGTCTTTAACATCACCCTTCAGAACGGCACCCTGAATAGCAGCACCAATGGCCACAACTTCATCGGGGTTCACGTTACGGGCAGGGTCCTTACCAAAGAAGCCTTTAACCGTTTCGATAACCTTAGGCATACGGGTCATACCGCCAACCAGAATGACTTCGTCAATCTGAGAAGCAGACAGGCCAGCATCCTTCAGCGCTGCCTTACAGGGTTCCAGCGTACGCTGCACCAGATCGTCCACAAGGCTTTCCAGCTTGGCGCGAGTCAGCTTCAGAACAAGGTGTTTCGGGCCAGATGCATCAGCCGTGATGAACGGCAGGTTGATTTCTGTTTCCTTGGAGGAAGACAGCTCGATCTTGGCTTTTTCTGCTGCTTCTTTCAGGCGCTGCAGAGCCAGCTTGTCAGACCGCAGATCAATACCCTGTTCGCGTTTGAACTCGTCTGCCAGATAGCCGATGATGCGGTTATCAAAGTCTTCACCACCCAGGAACGTATCACCGTTGGTGGACTTCACTTCGATCACGCCATCAGAAATTTCCAGAACGGAAACGTCAAACGTGCCACCACCAAGGTCATACACAGCCACGGTGCCACCGCTTTTCTTTTCCAGCCCGTAAGCCAGAGCAGCCGCTGTGGGTTCGTTGATGATACGCAGCACTTCAAGGCCGGCAATCTTACCTGCATCCTTGGTGGCCTGACGCTGGGCATCGTTAAAGTAAGCCGGAACCGTGATAACAGCCTGAGAAACTTTTTCACCCAAATAGGATTCAGCCGTTTCCTTCATCTTGCCCAGAACGAAGGCGGAAATCTGTGAGGGGGCATATTTTTTGCCGCGCGCCTCAACCCATGCATCGCCATTATCGCCCTGAACGATGGCGTAGGGCACCATTTCCTTGTCTTTCTGGACTGTCGGATCATCAAAACGACGCCCGATCAGACGCTTCACAGCGTAGAAAGTGTTAGACGGGTTGGTAACTGCCTGACGTTTTGCAGCCTGCCCCACCAGCATTTCACCACCTTCGGTAAAAGCCACCATAGACGGGGTGGTGCGGGCGCCTTCGCTGTTTTCGATAACCTTTGTTTCGTTACCTTCACGCACTGCAACGCAGGAGTTGGTCGTACCAAGGTCGATACCAATAACTTTACTCATTATATATTCCCTTTCAGCGACCCAATCTGGCCCGAAGCACCAGAAAAGGCCCTTGCTTTCATTTACCCGCCTGCTCTGCCCTTAATTGGGGTATAGAAACAGGCCTGAATGATAAACCTGATGTATGGTGGCGTTTTCTCTTTTTCAAGAAGGGAAAACACCTTGGCGGGCAGGATTTTTTACCTGCCGCCATGCCGTAACCTCCGGATCAGGAAGCTTTGGCAACCACCACCATAGCTGGCTTAAGCAAACGCCCGTGCAGCGTCCATGTTGGCGTCCAAGCCTGCATGACCGTGCCGGGTTCGTGCTCAGCACTCGGCTGTTCTGCCATCGCCTGATGCAGGTTGGCATCAAACGGCTTACCTGCCGGATCATCACACTTGATGCCGTGGCGCTCCAGAATAGAAATGAAGGAGCGTTCTGTGCTTTCAATGCCTTCACGCATTTTGGTCAGCACAGAATCTTCGCCTTCCTGCGCAGGCGGCAGGCTGGCCAGCGCACGACGCAGGTTTTCTGCGGCTTCCACAACGTCACGCGCAAATTTTTGCACGGCGTACTGGCGGGCATCATCCAGATCACGCTTGGCACGGGCGCGCAGGTTCTGGTTTTCAGCCTCTGAACGCAGCCACTTTTCCTTAAATTCGGCAACGCTTTGCTCAAGTTCGTGAATACGCGCTTCCGGGCCTTCTGCCTGACCGTTCTGCGCAGCTTCAGCAGCAGCTTCGTGTTCCGGAGCCGTCTGCTCGGCCGGGGCCGGCTGTGCTGCCGGCGTTTCGACCTGTGTGGGATCTGTATCGTGGGTCATGCCTTTTGAAGTAAGCAACACAAACGCTGCCGACAAGACCCGCCACCCCTGCCATGCGCATGATTTTATGCCCTAACAACACAATGCTGAAAAAAGCTGGCCGATTCTGGACAGGGGCACTTGGCAGGATAGGATGGCAGGGCCTAGTCTATAGGGCTTGCTCGCATGGCAGCAGGGAAGGACAACGCAGACAATGACAGAGCGCACCAAGCAGACAATTGCGCTGGTGGATGATGACCGCAATATCCTGACATCGGTGCAGATGACACTGGAGGCAGAAGGCTTCAATGTTCGCACATATACAGATGGCGAATCGGCGCTGCAGGGTTTAACGGCCTACCCGGTTGATCTGGCAGTGCTGGATATCAAAATGCCCCGCATGGACGGCATGGAACTTCTGCAACGCTTGCGCACCCGCTCCAACCTGCCTGTCATTTTCCTGTCCTCTAAAAACGAGGAAGTTGACCAGCTTATGGGCCTGCGCCTTGGGGCGGATGATTACATCACCAAGCCGTTCTCCCAACGTTTGCTGCTAGAGCGCATTCGCGCTCTGTTGCGCCGGAATGAAGTGAGCCGTGCAGAAGCCAATGGTGAGCCAACAGGTGGCGCGCTGGTGCGTGGCAACCTCTCCTTGGATGAACTGCGCCACAAATGCACATGGAAAGGGGAAGATGTTCCCCTAACCGTAACGGAATTTCTGCTGGTAAAAACACTGGCCCAACGGCCGGGGCTGGTAAAATCCCGCGATCAGCTAATTGATGCCGCATATGGTGACACCGTGTATGTGGATGACCGCACCATAGACAGCCATATCAAGCGTGTGCGTAAAAAATTCCGCCAGGTGGATGACGAGTTCAACCAGATCGAAACTCTGTACGGTATCGGTTACCGATATCGGGAAGACTGATCACGGTTCATGACCAGCCAGCCCGCCCCTTCTTTTTTCAAGGCGCTGGCAGGCCGCATTGGTGGCCTGCATTATCTGTCCATGCCGGGTAACAAACCCCGCAAAGGCAGCATAGAAGCCACAGCGGCTTATCAGGCCTCACGCACACGGCTGGTTTCTCCGCTGATGCGGCGGGTCTTGCTGGTTAACATTCTGCCTATTGCCCTGTTGGGCGTTACCATTCTGTTTCTTAACCAGTTTCGGAACGGCCTTCTGGCAACAGAAGTAACGGCCCTGCGTGAACAGGCCCGAATTTATGCGGGCGCGCTGGGGCAAAGTGCCGTACGCACCACGCACCCCCACGCGGCTAACCCGCAGGACCGTGGCTATGTGCTGGAAGAATCTCTGGCCCGCCCACTGCTGCTGCGGCTTACAGAACCAAGCCCCAACGCCCATGCCCGCCTGTTTGGCCCGGATGGC
>VNJQ01006824.1:0-31653 GCA_008042515.1 Drosophila truncata | reverse complement strand
AGTAGAAAAAGTTGCATGAAAGATTCGTTTTAGAAGGCGTTATTTTCCATTTGATTGGATTCTTAGTGAGATTGTATAAGCATTCTACCACATACATACTACATACATTAAATTTATAATTCCTATTTTTACAAAATTCGTATTGAAAATGTGCATTTACTTGAGAATTTATCGATATGTTATCGTGTCACTGTAAACTAGAATTAAAACTTATATTTGAGCTAATCGAATACATAACTGAGATGAATTCAAAGAGATAAAATAAAAATAAAATAGATAAAAACTGAAATATAATCCGCGGTAATATAAGACCTCATTATTATAGATCTTTTCAGTTACAATCGCAAGCAGCTATCGAAAATGACTAAATGAAAAGTGCATCCCAAATTTAGTCGCTACCAAGGAGGACACAATACGCTACTCAGAAGCAAATGAGAATTTTTCAACAACGCGTTGTTGAGGCGTAATTGATGGAAAGCCAGGGGAAAGATCAACAGTGCACACAGAAAATTCAGCCAGCAATGTATTTATGTACGTATCTATTAGAGGGCTGCATACACGTAACGTATAGATTGCACATTTGAAATACATTGTGGTTAAAAAGTAACAGCCCAGCGAATCGAGATCCTCAGATACAGATACAGATACGCACACATCGCTGCAGATAATTGTGCTCTCCGCTTAGCTCCACTCCCCAGCCCCATCGCCACCTGACTCACTGCAGTGTGTGTGTCTGTGTGTCTGATGTGCCTGTGTGTGCTCCGTGTTTGACGCTGGGCAAGTTCAAGTGTAGAATGCAATAGAGAACCGCATTGAGCAGAGAAAGAGAGAGGGAGACGGCGCGATTGACAGAGACCGACAAAGAGAGTGGGTCCTCTATATCTCTCTTTACGCATACGCATTGAAAAGCCGGCAAAAAGCAAGGGCAATAGCGCAGGGGTGTGCGTTTGATGTGGGTGGGGAGTGAGGTGTGGGGTAGGGTGGAGGGTGGGAGCTGTGGTGAATTTCGCTGTTGGGGTTGGCTAGACACATTGAACCACAAAAGTTCAAGATGAAAACACAAAATATCAACAGTGACAGCTGAGTAGAGGAAACGCAGTGACAGGGGCAGAGGAAGGGGGTGGCTATACACCATTATTTCTATCTCTCTCTCACTCTCTCTTTCTCTCTCTCTCTCTTCACCGTAGTTTCTCTATTTGATATGCGTTTTTTGTGTGTGTGTGTGGGGGGGGGGGTGGGGTAATGGGTACCAATACAAACACAGCTGCCTCTGTTTTGCACTCTCCTTCTTCATCTTCATCCCATCCTGCTGCTCCCTGCCTTTCCACGTCCCTGTCCCTGTCCCTGTCCCCTTGGCCGACTGCCAAACGATTCTCAGTTCAGTAGTACACTGGAGCAGGCGTTGAGAGTGTGAGTGCAACATGTATCTGACTTCTTCGGCGTATCTGTGTGTGTGTGTAGGTCGTTTATCTCTGCGCGCGAGAGAGTTTGTCTAGCCGCGGGAAGTGGCTGGGGTGGAAGGGAGGGGGAGTCATCCGCATGGCGTTTGTTGGGGTAGTTCGCCGGCAAATGAAAGAATCAGAATGTATGTAGAAATAGTTGGATGACATATAGTGGAAAGGCACCAACAAGCCACAGAGCTCGTGAAATACCCTACTCGTCAAAATAAATGATACGTGTTGAAACAAGGAAAACAGCGAATGACCGATACTTTGTTTCCAGTATGATTCACTCTCTTGTTTACTCTTTAATTTTGTAGTTGAAATATTTAAGAAAGAGCCTGGGTCGAATCTAGACCTATCCCAAAAGCACACAAAGAACTTAGCAATCAGGATGGAACTTTCCCTTATGTCTTTATTTCTTTGCAGTGTCCAACTACTTTTCTGCCTATTGCAAGTGTATTCAACCTTCGGCTCTATAAAGTAAACTCCTTTTCAATAGAATCCCCACAATAAACATTAAGAGTTAGTTCCAGCATCCCTTGTTTCTAGACCTAAAATAGCAATATTGTCTAGTTGGCATTGCATTCTCGTAGGATAAGATAAGATACTAGTTTCCCCAATTCCAATTTGAATTGGTTTACTATAGGTCGGAACTAGTTCAATCTTATTCCACTTATCCCATGCGATAACGACTCTTAAGCCGAAGCCAACAGTTGTTGCAGCCCACAGATACATTATGTATCTGTGTGCACTTGGAGTCGAGGGCGAAATAGCCTGCTGCTGGCTAGTATAAAGGCAATAACAAAGGAGAAAAACTTGTCTACATGCCTGTCGTACAAGCTGCAAAATTTATGCGAAGACACACAAATCCACTGAACGAGAGACCGACAACGCTGGCGTTGCCAGTGTGTTTGCTCTTGTTTTTGTTGTCTTTTGCCCATAGACAGTCCACAATCCGCAATCTGCTCCACAACACTCTGCATCGGGTGCACCCCCGCGGCACTGCCCCTGCTCCTTGTCGCTGCATAGAGTCGCCGCCACAAGCACACAGACAGAAAAGATAGAAAGTTTCTGTATGTGGGGTAAAATATAATGAAGATATATATTAATACAATATTCCTTTTCATTCCTGTTATAGAGTAGTGCCCACCGAGAATGTGCGAACGCACAGAAGGAGGCTTCTCTAACTCCGCTTTCCACCTTGTTTAATTTAAGTTTTCCTTCAATTTAATCTTGTTAGGAAAGAGGATATTGCCATGAATAAGGTACTTTTAAATTTACCCAAAATGCCTTGGTTACTGGGTATGCTTGTTTCACTTTCCGTCCCGTTTCGACATACAACTTAAGAAGACATACTACGTAAGAAGACAATTTAATAGTTTTCCAAGATTTCTCTAAAACTTTGAGACTAGATTACGAAGATCAACTCGGCACACTTCTCCTCATTGCTCACTGTTAAACATAAACACTTTGACCTTAACTAATAATACTTAAGGGCATATAGAGAACAAGTCCTCTTAAAAAAAATTTAGAAAAAGTTGTTTTCCAACAATATGGGTTTTGTCTTTTTTTTTCTGTGTAAAAAATTGTTCGATTTTCTTTTGCCAGTCTGGTTTGCCTTGTTTGGCGTGGTTCACTTCGGATCGGTTCGGTTCGGGTTGCCTTTTGGTATGATTTGTCTTTGAATCGGGTGTCACAAAGAGACAGGGACGGAGAGGGAGGGAGAGAGATAGGGTTAGAAAGAGACAGAGCAGAGTTGGCAAAGTCAGGTTTAATGCCGTTCAATGGTGCGGCGAAGTTTTGCAGTTGAGGTAGTCAAAGCCAAGAGGCAAAAATACAGCGTTTATGCGAGGCCTAAATCAAGAAATACATTTTTACAGCCATAGATTTGAGAAACGCTTCGCATAAACGGAGTATTAGATAGCGTAAAGAGAAACGGTGAGAATCGGGCAGGTCGGGCGGTTGGGCGCTGTCGGGCTGTTGGGCGAACGACGACACCAAAAGTGGGCTGAGGCCGCTCGTAGGAAAAAGGAACACAGGACGAAAGACACCGCGCGACTGTGGGCAAATAGTCAAACGTCGGTGGTTGTTTGCCGATAAGCGTCTTTGAATGGGTAATGGGAAGTAGTCGGCGCATCGAAGGACAGGAGTTGGACGGCTAGGGCGTTTGCTGTGCATATGTATTTTCAGCCACATGGCGCTGCCACAAATGGGTGCTGAAAAACGTCTTGCCCAGGCACAGTGGTCCCCGATCGCTCTGATGCAAATTAAAAAAGAAAAGTTAATTTTGACTTAGGTCAGGGAATTACAATTTTCCTGTGGGATTTTTAAAGAACTTTTTCAAAAACTCCGTAAATCCAGAACTCATTGCCATATATATCTATAAGTGTTTTGATCATTTCTATAACCGCCATAAGAAACCATGTTACTCAGACCCATTACGACACCCATATCTGCAATAGAAAGAAGAGTATCCACAAAGTTTCATTGAGATAGCTCCTAAATTATGATACCAGTAGGTTGCGCAGAAACTAACAGCAGATCTCAGGTGTTGATTTTATATTTTTTAGAGTTGGAAAATTTAAAAATTATCAAATCCTCCGCTAGGATATACAAAGTACTATTAAGGGTGGGCCAGAAAAAGTAACGATTATGACTTCCTATTATTTGCTATAGTATAAAATAAGAAAGGAAGCTAACTTCGGCTCGCCGAAGTTTATATACACTTGCATATTGCAATTGAACTATAAAATTAAAAACGAAATTCAAAGATTAACATTAAATGGCCGAATCTCAAATTTGATGACAATATGTTGAGAAACAACTGAGTTATGATTTTTTTATTATTTCTCTGATTGTTCCTATGGCAGCTATAGGATATAGTTGTCCGATTTTTATGAAATTTAAATCGAACTTCTGGAATAATATTATATGACCGATTCTCAAGTTTGATGAAAATATGTTGAGAGACAGCGAAGTTATGATTTTTTTTATTATTTTACTGATTGTTCCTATGACAGGTATAGGATATAGTCGTCTGATTTTCATGAAATTTGAAACGAATATTAAGTGACCAAATCTGAAGTTTGATGAAAATATGTTAAGAAACATCGAAATTATGATTTTCTCTATTATTTTCCTGATTGTTCCTATGGCAGCTATAGGATATAGTCGTCCGATTTTCATGAAACCTAAACCGAAATTCTGGAATAATGATAAATGGGCAAATGTCAAAATTGGTGAAAATATATTGAAAACTGACAAAGTTATAATTTTTTTTCGAAAAATGTTCCGATCGTTCCTATGTCAGCTATATGATATAGTCGTCCGATCCGGCCCGTTTCGACTTATGTAGGAGTGAGAGCATATAGAAGACTACCTGTAAAGTTTCATTCAGATAGCTTAAAAACTGAGGGACTAGCTGGCTAGATCGACTCGGCTGTTGATCCTAATCAAGAATATATATACTTTATAGGGTCGGAGATGTCTCCTTCACTGCGTTGCAAACTTCTGACTGAAATTATAATACCCTGCAAGGGTATAAAAATAACATTGTAATGTAATGTTTTATATAATTCCAAAGGGCAGGTACTGAACAATGTATCCATTAAAAGAACATGGACTATAAAAATAAGTGTTTGGACTATATGTAGGTATTTTCAAATAGTTATCTGTGCCCAAAAATTTTTCCTAATGCACTTTTTAGTTATTATCAAGAGCCATTTAGACTCTTCATTTTAGAGGATCCCCGTTTACTGCTTCCATTATTTGGAACTTCTGAGCTTGCATTTAAATATATTTTATGTTCTACCTGTGTACGTTGTTAAACTTGTTGTATTTTAATATTTAAATTACTTTTTATCAGCTCTAATTACTTTTAGGGAAATATATATATTTCTGGGACCCTTTGAATATTGTATAAAAAGGTTTATTTTTACTTTTACCTTAAAGCAAATGCGAGGTGCTTTTCAACCAGTATGACTTGTGAACTCACCTGGAAGAAACAAAGTGGAAGAAAAAAATCATTAATTATCATAGGTATAACGGTAAATAGATAATTATTCTCCTATCTTTAACCATTCTATGGAAGGTCAGACCGAATTTCATTGATCAACTTAATTCATTGACGACAAATTAGCAACAATTCTCAACCCAACTTACCGCTTAACACATTTATGTAACACTTTTGTCTCTCGTTCTCTCGTTTTTCTATAATCATATTTTTTCCGCTTTTTATTGAGTGCGGAAACACCTTGACTGAGTTAAGCGTTTCACGCTTGTCAAGCGTGCAATTTCCATAACTTACACAAGTGTCTGAGTTGGAGTTATTTGCATTTTGTCATGATTGGGAATGATTGGGAGTCGAAACTGCCTGGGGACTTTACAGAATTGAGGTGTTTCTTAGGCTTCACTTAATCAAAGTCTGGGCAGTGGGAAGAAGCTCTGAGCAGAGTATCAAGTCTTGATTATTTGCTTGCGCGACTTGACATCAGGCATATAGAAGTGAATGCGAAATGCAAATTAAATTTGAAAATTGTGACCCGACACTTGACGGGCTGTCTACGAAAATAAAAAGTTAAATAAAATGTATAATGATAAAAACCACAAACGCCCGTCAGAGGCGTACAGAGAAAATGGCGAGGGGGGGGCCTTAGCTGACATTGTTTGCTTATTTATTTATACCCCCGGTCATGACACCCCCGCCGTTTTTTTTTTACAGAGGTTTCTGTGATTGTCTGGGGTCAGACTGCCAGAAAGTTGGCGACAAATGCAGCAAGTGACTGAAAATTTAGTTTCTGTCTGGCATTTAATTAAAATAATTTATTGAAGCCATTCTGATTTCTTGAGCATAGCAAGAAAGCTAATATCAATCAAAACAATCCATAATAGTTAATAATAAAATCGCTAAAAACATGCAAGTTTTTATTTTTCTTTGTGTGCTGTATTCGATTTGCATAACATTTGTTGATTTATGCTGACATGCGTGACATTATTTCATTAGTAGTGACAATTTAAGGCATTGCTGGCATTAGCATTAGCATCCTCCGGGGTGCTTGGCATTACTCCGAGC
The DNA here is from genome assembly GCA_008042515.1 of Drosophila truncata. Taxonomy (NCBI): domain Eukaryota; kingdom Metazoa; phylum Arthropoda; class Insecta; order Diptera; family Drosophilidae; genus Drosophila; species Drosophila truncata. The sequence continues at coordinate 25,140 of VNJQ01006824.1, read as the reverse complement.
GTAACACCAACTGACAGGCAGTCCCATCGATTGCATACTAAGCAGAGGAGCAACGCCTGTGGGGGCGTGGCCTTGTCGCGCCAGTTATCGATAACGATTTCCTGCCCAGTTAAATGGAAACGCAATAAGGGAAGAGTAGAAGTTCAGCGGCTATCAGAGGGAGAGAAGCGAACACTTGTTGCTCCTACCTTCCTGGTCCTTCTGGCCGGGCTGTAAGTAAGGGGCGTGTAAGGGTGTAAGTGCAACACGCGCTGCTGATTTTTTTTATTATTGTTTCCAGTGCCACTGACGCTGACAGGGTTGACCGATGAAAAGCTTTTCGTTACAGAAATAGCTACGCACTTGCCACAAGCCACAGCCCCGAGAAACGCAATACACTCATCCCCCCAGCTAGCCGTGTAAATTATTTTTAAATTGCACATATTTAATCAAGTGTGAAGTCTGCTGCGTTGCTGTCACCGCTTTTTGTATGCAAGTCAAACAATTAATTAGTGCAGAATTCTCTCACTGTTTTGTTTTGCGTATTTTCAATTAGCTTTGCCCTGAACTTGGTTTTTTATTTGGCTTAGATACATTCGGTATTTATCGCCATACTCGTATTTAATGCTAATTTCCTGACTGCATGCAAAAAAATTTTTGTGGTTTTTTGCAATTCCAGGAAACTGTCAACAGCCACGAAATTAGGCGGCGCAAATGTTGCCTTTGCACTCTTAAATGCATGCACACAATCATGGATATATTCAGATATACTTATATATGAATAATCACACACGCCTACCGCCAGTTCAATGAACGAGCCGCGACGCAGTTGCTGCGACTCTTACTCATTTCGGCTGCTCACTAAACGCCGAGTTTTACCTAATTAAGTCAACGCAGTGGGAAAGCCCCAGAGCCGACACAACAGCCACTGACCCTCGCCCCCGCGAACCCTCCCGATATCTGGCTACCGAAAATGATTATAACAAATGAAAAAGAAGAATGGGTTTATTTCAAGACCACGGTGGCAAAGCATTGCTCTTATATATTACGATAGAAAATATAATGAATAAGATGCATAACGCCGTAGGGCTAATTTCCAGGCACTCTTCAAAATGTTTTTAAAGAGACAGAGAAAGCACTCTTTACTTAAGGACTCTAATGAACGCACACGACATACTGTATTAACTTAGGTACAAAATAATATAATATTATATTATAAATACACAGTAAAACTTAAATTTCAGTAAATGTCCTGAAAAGTAATAGATATTATTAGGTTTTAATTCGAGAATCTTCAAGTCTGAAATCGTAGCAATCGTAGGACTTCTGAATCATTCACATTGGAAGGATCAAATGTCTATAACTTATGATATCTGATTCGGGAAAAACTTGACACCTTGTGCTTATCATGATAGATACCTTATCGATCAATAGAAAAGGCATACACCTTGATGGAAGAGTATCGCAGCTATAATCGATCCCTTCTAAAATCCACAAGCTGATTAAAATACAATTACTAACTAAATAAAGCATAATTTCATAGACATAGACAGGCCACTTAATGAAATTATCTCGAATAAATAACGAAATTGAGGAGGAGGGCCCTAATAGCGTAATATGTCTGACAACCAATCTGAATGAGACTTGACGGAACGTGAATTCAATTTGTGATAGGATTAAAATTGGATGAGGTTAGACATAATAAAAATAAATAACACGAAACCAAAAACCTATTAAACTTACGTTCTAGCTATAGTTTCAGACTAAGAAGGCTTTGGACCAATACTTTCAAAGCTAACCACTATAAAAAATGTTTCAAAATTGAAGACGATTCAGTGCCTGATTTTAGCCAACTATGGAGGAGACTACTGCTGACCAGCTGATCGACGGAGCCCTAGCCACTTTTCTCTCCTTGTTCACGTGGTTGTGTATCCAACTGATGGGCCTAATCGAAAGGAGGATTAAAAACCTGCGTAAGAATTATTGTATCATGCATGGTACTGTGACTAAATCCAAATAGGCTGCGAAAGCACTTTCATGGGGGATGCCTGCTTTTCGTTCAAATTTAAACGTGATCACACCGTCACTCTCACAAACTCGACTAAAAAACACGAGAATTTTAATCATGAAAAACCTAACCCTGGCAGGAATGCTCTGGGACAGCACCTCGAAGATGGAGCTGCTGAAATACAACAGGGACGAACAAGACGGTAGTTGCCACCGCTCCTTCGACTTGTATCTCCACTTTCTGTGGATCTTTGCCGGCATCTACGCCCTGTCTAAGCTGACGCAACTCCTGGAGCTCTACCTGGGCCAACGGCTGATCCCCCAGCAGAGCTGCTGTGACGTCCGCGAGATCAGCTACGAATGGGAGCAGACCCTGCTGCTGTACGAGCAGGAAAAACGCCAGCTGGAGGCACAGGTGCAATCCTGGCGCGAAAAGAACCTCAATCTGGAGCAGACGATCAAAGAGCTGCGCGAGTCCAATATCCACTTTCTCAGCGAGAACTTTATGCGCACCGTGATGCAGGAACAGGTTTGTGAAACAAAGACGTGTCACAAGATTAGGATCAGGTTGATATTTATTTTAATTTGAAGTTGAATCTGATAATAGCTTATACAATGTAAAGTATCTCAGCAACATTCATAGAGTTACTGCTTCAAACTTATCTTTATCCTTAAACCTAACTTTATACTGCCATATAAAACTATATATGTGGCTTTGCATTTTTGCAGAAAAGTCAGCCCGCTCCGTCCAACATCTATATCAGCAATAGCCACTTCCACCTCACGCGTCAAGTTTTCGTAAGGGAGGGCCAGAAGGACGGCAACCTTCGTAATACCGGCGGAGATGATTTCTACGAAACGGAAACCACCGAGGAGGGTCGAAATGTTTGGATGCAGTACCTGAAGATGCGCAAATGCTATATGGGCCCGATCGCTGATCCAAGCTTAACAGCCCCCACTAGCGGCGAGGAGTTTTTGCCCATTGTTATGACCACCGAGCAGCTGGCCAAGTTGCAGGGTAAGTTCTTGTTAGCCTTACTAAGCGATGATCAGTGACAACGTTGCTCTCGTTCCAGGCATGATCTAAGTTAACATTTCAGTTGAATGCATTTCAAATAACATTGTTACAATCAAATTCGAAAAAGCCATCAAAAAATATAAATTAAATTTGGTTAATAAAAAGATTTTACAATCTTTAAAGATCCAACTTTTGTTAACAAAAGGACACTGAAGGATAAAGCATTTCAATTAATTTCTAACATGCATTACGACAATACGTTAGAAATAAGCACTCTATCCGCTCGTTTAAAAGTGAAAACAAGTGTAAAAGTCGAAAAATATAATGTTACCGGATCAAGGGAATGCGTACGCTAACGTACAGAATTAAAATGATGGGAATATGTAAGGGTAGAAATGAGAAGAATTTTGAAAAGGACCATGTTGGATTATTACAAAACTCTGCTACTAGGAGTGGGTACAAAAAGTTAAAACAACAAGTTTGTATTCTGAAAATATCACTATTATACTTATTTAGCTAAAACTTTCATTTGTTATAAACGAAAATTTCAACTAGTCCCATCAGTATATCTATTTTAATTTTTCGAATTCAATTTTCGTTAAGTGCTTTCGGCCAAAGCCAAATTGTTTCTATTTGTTCAGCCAGAAAAACCTCCCCTCAGAAAATAAAGAATACAAAGAAGAAATGTGCCTCGATTGGGTCCAACTGGGACTGCAAAGACGATGACTTATCAAGGCAGAATTTAGCGATTGCTTTCTCGTCGCTTTTCTGCCCCTCACTCACTTTCCGCTCTCGATTTTTATTTTCTTTGCCATGGGGTCAGTGGCAGTTATCGTTGCAATTTTGTAATCAGCTGAAGGCTCAAGGTTAAATGCGCTGCCACAGTGGGACTACGTTAGCGGGGCTGCGTTTTAGTCGCCTGTCCATCCCCTTTCCTGATTTTTCGCCCCTTTGCTATTTCCGCTGTCTGTATTTGCTTGTACATTTTGATGTTTGCGATATTTCTGTACATTTGTTCGAGTGTATCGTTTGTGTCGATTTACATTCGATTGTTTTCTTTTTTTTGCCGCTACTTTGTGGGTCATTTGCCCGTCTGGCTCATAAATTGCTTTATATTATATACGCGTTTGCATGTGCACGCTTGGAACTTATTTTGTTTTTTATTTGCGATTGTCACTTTGTTGATTTAGATTTATTGCCGCCTTTTTACTGCAATTGTTATTATATATGTATCTGTATCATTTGAGTGCTCAGAATTGGACCTTCTCCTAACCCTCCCTCCCATCTTAATGCTGCTGATAAGGCCTATATCGATTAGCAGAGATTTGTGAAGGGAGCAGTGAAGTGGTGATGGAGTTACTGATCGAATTGAAGAATTTGCCAAAGCGGTTGGATTTTTGTTTATATATACCAAATTATATTTATCTTTTATCTAAATATAAAATAAATATAACGTATTTGGACTAATTAAGCGGGGATACCAATGTATTTTATGCTTTCAAAAAAGTCCTTAAAATAACTAGTCATCAAATTGGCTCTTTTTGCACAAATTTTCACAAATCATGTCCAACACAAGTATAATTTTATTTAAAAACAAATGAAAAATGTATTGTTTTTTATGTCTCTGTAGTAACTTCATGCACCCCGCAGCACTCCGAATGGGGTCAGGGTCTCGTAACACTACCAACGTCAATGGGATACCCGCATTCTGGTCCGCTTTTGGCCCACTTAGCCACAGCATTTACACTGTTTGAGCACTTGCCATCCGTTTAGGCCAAGACAAGGATGACGCATTTCTTGGGAAAGCGTATTATGCCACACCATCTACGCAAATGAGAGTCGTAAGACGGCCAGTGGCTTAATATAGTATGGTATTTATAGATCACTTTACACTTGACCAGCATCGCCTGGCATTTGCATAGCTAATTTGTTTACCTCCGATGCGGAGGAATTAGAATTAGAATACCTAGACCGCAAATTGTTTCGCACATTAACCCACATCGGAGGCGTGGGCATAGGGAGTGTCGGAATAATCTAATCGTTAATTGGCACACTAACCCCAAACTGAAATTGCGCTGCCATTGGCCCCATTCCACTCTTGCTGATAAAAATAGTTTACTTTTTATCAAGGTTATTTGCCAAAAAAAAAGAACAGAAAAAAATAATAGCAAATAGAAAAAAAAACAAACAAAAGCGAATATGAAAGCGAAAGTGGGAGCCAAAAGCAGATACAAGTGCGAGGGTGTGCGAGGAATAGATAGAGCGGACCGAATTCAATGGGTAACGACCTTGAGATAATGAAATGAGGGCATTTATGCATTTTATGTTTGTTTATTTACAGTAGGTGAAATTGGATAAATGGAAAAATTCTTTGCATGACTGGTGGCCTATATAATGGGTGTTTTTAAGTACAATTATATATTTTCTACAACAGATTCAACATAATACAATATATCGAAGCATGTGTGTATTTCTCTAAGGTAATATTCCATTAGCAATTAGGTTTTAACAACTTTGCATTTCTGCTTTAAACCAGTTTCCAACTTTTTCATTCAACTCTGCGAAATATTTTGAATATAAAACTCGAACCAATTAATCAACATTGACAAACGGCATCATAAAGTGACAAATACAATAAAAATAAAAAAAAAACTGTACAGACTTTTAGAGAGAAAAGTTCAATAACACTGCAGAAGCAAGACTTTATTTAAGAATATCTAAACAGCAAAAAAGAGATAAATGGCAGCGTGCGTCATATGATGTTAAGAAATTAAAAAAAAAAAAACAAAATGCATAATATACATCAGCAAAATCGTATTTATGGGTCATTGTACTAGTTTCCAAAACCGAAGTGGATTTGGGAAGAGCATTGACACCTCTGCTCCGATCATATCGCTGCTGCTGGCACCTTGAGACTAGATCAGATCGGATCTGAACTCGAATCCACTGTCCAGACATACGTGGGGGGGGACCCTAAATGAAATTCTTGTTTACCCAAAAATTAGGGTCAGGGCTAGAGATGTCGCTGTGCCCCACTATCGAGTGTCGTCTACGTTTTGTTCTCTGATTGCGAATGTGTATCTGTGTCATGCGAAAGCGAAAAGATACAGGCTCACACATACAAATAGCGGCACAGACGGGCGGCATCTGTATAAAGGAGGCGGAGAGGGGGCCAGTAAGTGATCATGACTCCCATTCTAAATTCATTTAAGCGCCCGTTCACTCAGACGTACTGCCCTCTCGCTCTGGTGCACTCTCTGTGGCCTCTGTCTGTCTGAAAGCCAGACGAAAATTTCTATATACGAAATTGCAGCCGACGTCGGCCATTTTGGTCTTACTTTTATTTCGTCTTTTTCTTTTTGTTTGTATTTTTTTTTGGCAAAATTTCATTTTGCCTTTGTATAGCCGAATCGTTGTTGTTGCTGCTGGTGTGACTGGGTCTGCTTTGCGCCTGCCAAACCCAATCCCCCCACTCCCCCTTCGCCCCACCACCACCGCCGCCGCCGCAGCTCCTGTACGTGAGCGTTGGATATGGCGGTGCCACGCCCCGCACGGCCCCCACTCACACGTCTCTATCATAATCATCGTCATTGTGTCTTGTTTTGTGAAGCGCAAAAACGTGTTGCCGTTCGCTTTTTATTTTTTTCATTTTTTTTTATATTTTACTAACTTATTTTCTGTTGTATTTTGTTATTGCTGGGTAAATATTTGCAATTCTCTCACTTTGCCTGTCTACCCCAATAAATTTTTGCTTTTTATTATGTGCTTGGTCTGTGCTTTGGCAAAAGGTGCAGAACAATAAGGTTCTCCAAGCAAATGAACATAAATTTAAGAGAATATTACTTTAAAGATCTTATAGTTGAATTCGCAGAGTAACTAATAATAAGATCTGCAAGATCGCGTGTAGCTTCAAGACCGGTTCATCTCAACGAAGAGTAGGAAACAAAGAAAATGTTATAAATAAAGAATTTTTTAAGCAGCAAGCAAGTTGCTTTGTAAGCAACTAAAAGTCGCTAGAACGCAACCGGTCCTGTGGCGCAATGGATAACGCGTCTGACTACGGATCAGAAGATTCCAGGTTCGACTCCTGGCAGGATCGAGATATTTTTCCATACTTTTTATTTCATTTTAATTTACACAGTAATAACGTAAATAGAAAGAATAGATAAAAAGATTACAAAAAGTTAACTTCGCCCAACGTGGGGCTCGAACCCACGACCCTGAGATTAAGAGTCTCATGCTCTACCGACTGAGCTAGCCGGGCACTTGCCTCCTCCCTGGCAGAACACCAACAACAATTTTCGGCGCTGAGGAGACAAAATAAAAGCAAGAAAGATGATAATCATAAACCAAGCAAAAGCAAATCAGTAAATTGGAAGCGACTCCCGAATGGCTGGATTGAGGTCACATTACGTATACGCAATCTAGTTCTTTGGCAGGAGAGAGAGATAGAAGGGGAGACTAATTATCTTGATCAGACTAATTGAATCAACGACTTTAATGAGTTGTCCATGCCAAAGATAATCAGAATGAATATGTGCTACCCGTGGATAAGTTGCAATTACACGACAATTGACGGTCACTATTTGCTTAATCAGTCGGGGCAGAGAGGGAAATTCCATTTCATTCACTGTCTACGGCTCCTCTCTCTCACTCTCGGCTGCTCACAACTATTCATAGATTTCTATTTCGTTTTCACCCTGACCCACCGCAATAGTTTTTATATTGCTTCGCCTACCCCTTTTCTCAGTCGCTGCAACAACAATGCCAACTATTTATGGCGAAATTCACCCGTTTGATGTGTTGTAGTGCTCGCTTTCTATGAAATTTGTTGCCATTATTGTTGCTCTTGATTTGCTCTCCTATTGTTGTTTTTATTTTGTTTTACTGTGTTTATTTCTCACTTATTGGCTTCTGTTTTTGCTTGGCGCGGTCTGCGGCTCATTGAGTTTCTGAGCGATAACACACCGAAATTATCATCGGCACACACGCATTTTACCACGCACATTTTACTACAGAAATAGCAACAAAATCCATATTAGCAAGTGCGAAATATTTCGCTGCAGACAGTCAGTGCGTGTGTATTGGTGCGTAATGCGTAGACAGGGGTATGATTCATATTACGCATACGCCACGATGTCTGGGACGGTATTCTAACGGTTTTGTGTTTGTGCGAAACGTGTCTGAACTATTTGTATAATTTGTCGTCAAATAAAGTAGATTTATGTCAGGGTGAATGTCAAATCTAAGTATATAGTAAGTATATAAGTAAGTATATATCTAAGTATATATTCCACAAACTCGATAGATTTACAATTTAATTTTTGTTTTCTCCTCTCAGACTTTGCCTTATTTTTCGTTTACCTTGTTATTTTCTTTTTTTTCTGAGGCCTTTGTTCTCAAATTGTTGCCTTTTTGTTTGTACTGCAGCGATTTGAATTGCTTTGTTCTCAATTCTCACATATGTACATATGTATGTATGTACTATATATATAAATATATTGGCTCGAGCACACATGCAGCTTGTGTGAGTTCCTTTTTTTTGGCAAATTCATGTTCAGGTATTATCAGAATATATTGCGTTTTAGGTTCATTGTTTCCCCCCAATTGAGCATTTGTTTTTCGCAGTAAAAATATGTATACAAGTGTAAAGAAAATAAATTAAATTATACCTAATCAAAGGTTGAGTTGAGCGATCGGTTGATTTGTGCTAATGAATTATCTTTAGTAGCCTTAAATGACTAAAAAACTAACAATAGAGATACATAAGCACATCTGTGCAGAAATAGAATACAACTTTATTTATAAATACTTTCACTTTCGAATGGAAATTAACAACGCCAAACGGGGCAGCAAACGCTTATCTCAACAAATGCCAAAGCTTCGAGTGCAATGAATACACAGATATACAAAAATGTTCACAGACATTGCTATATATATGAAAGTATATATGTATATATCGACTATATGTGCTTGCCTCATACACAGAATAAAAGTTGGCAAGAAACACAAATAAAAGGAAAACTGCAGAAGGAAGGAGGACGGCAGTCCGCAGCAACCATTAATTAAAAACAGAAATAAGAGACGGTCGGAAAATGACCCAGGAGAAGGGATGACGAAGACACAGGGCCAACTTGTTTGTGTTTCATCTCGATATTGATTGATGTTTTCATAGCGAAAATAGCGATCCAAGCTCAGATACAGGTGTGTGTGTGTCTATGATTAATCGCCCAATAATGTGGGGTACAATGCACTCATCGACTGCGAAAGATTTCCGCTCAAATATGCGATAGCAAGGTGATAAATATGTATTTATTAAGGCAACTAAAGACAGTAAGGAAGGAGAAGGTGTGGCATATATTGTCAAAACCCAAAACCTCTAATCTGTTTACCCGTGCTGCGTTCTTGGATGGACTTATTTACCCCCTCAAAGATATATAAAGCTCTTCCTTAACCCTAAACGTATAAATTCTTAAATTTGTCCCCCTTTCAATTGATGGGTTTTATTACAGGGACTTTGTGCTTCTAGAGAAGTCGTCGTGTATCATAATGAATTTTATTTTTAGCTCTCTGGCGATACAACTTGTTTTGCTCAGCGTCCATTTTGGTGCCGCTGAGCATATTGACTCATTGACTGATTGACTGACTGACTAACTGACTGGCGTAGAACGACCCACAGCGAGAAAAAAGCTCACTCTGACAATCGTCTCACCAACACACACATTTTCATATATAATACTGAGATATACATCTATATATGATGACGACTGGTGAAAAATACAATGCTCACCTTACTTTATATATGTGTTAATGGGTCTCTGACCTGATTTAATAATAATAAATAAAATGTTGTGCATGTGAGCCAAGGGAGAGGGATACCAAGAGGGGGTGGGATTCAAAGTGTGAGCAATAAATAAATAAACGCATACACAATTCTTTAGGGATATTAAAATAAAAATCGGTTGCCATTTAAGACAATTTGTAATATTTAAGCCGATAAAAATTTTCAAAATATTCATTTATTTTCAGAAATTTTTAAGCCTGTTACAGAATTACATATTTCCTCCCAAGAAACTTTTCGCACAATTGTTTGATCTGATGTACGAAAAGTGATGTAGATACTTTTAATACTTAAAAGGTTTGTAGGCAGATTGTCATAAATAAATAATACATTAATTTCTGGCCGTTTAAAAATCCAAAATATTTGCAATAAGGTTCGTAGAAATTCTCAACTCTGAATTTTGGGACCCATTTTTCGACGTAAAGTTTGATCATTGCAAAATTGGGAGCTAAAAACCATTAAAACGCACCCGGATAAACCATGTTATAAAAATCTATCTGTGTATGATCTTCTCAGATAGTTGAGTATATAATTGTTTTATTTTTTATTAGTTTTTTTTTTATTTTTATATTTTATTTATGCAATAAAGCAGATTTGAGTTCAAGTCAATAAATACTTCAAATGCTAATAAAATTAGCATAGCTACATACATTTATAAGTAAACTAAACTCAAGTAAATGAAATATTTAGTCTAGATAAATGCAGAAAATGCCTTTTCCATAACAAATATCAAATAATTATGACAGTATCTTTTTCAGTACTGAAACGCACTGTACAACAAAGGCGAAAAATAATAACGCGAATATTATCGCCACCGTCTGTTTATTGTTAATTTTTGTATTATTTTTTGGTATTTTTTTTTGCCAAATTTTGTGTGTTTGTGAGAGTGTTTCAGTGGCAGGGCGTAGAGCTGTGTGCGTGCGTGACCTTGAAATGGGTTGTGCTTTGTTGTTGGCGCATTTTGGAAATTATCGCGCGTGTTTCTGTATTCGCAAATATCTCCCGCTGCCGCTCCCGCTCACGAAACGAAACGAAAGTCGCTCGGCGCTTTCATTTCGATCGGTTGACAAATGCAACCAGCTAAAAAATATATATATATATTTTATATATCTATGTGTGGACAAGTATCTGTATCTGAACGTGTGTGTGCGGGCCAAAAAGAAAGAAAAAGGCGAAATGAAATGCGCTCGGCAATTATCAGACTCGCTGTCATGAAATTAATTATCTTTTTACAGAGATGCACGATAAACTTGCGCGACTCGCAAAAAGCCAAAGTTCGCTGTATTAATTCAAGGCCAAGTGCGATTCGCGAAAAAGTGCAAACAGCGGCGCAGCAATAGCACCGAATATTCATGCGCACAGAGAGAGAGAGAGAGAGAGAGAGAGAGAGTATTCTATATGGCACCGACATACGCGCCATATATCAGCAAATTCGGCAGCGAGAATCTCCGCCGAATTTCGTGCAAATGTTTTGCTATATCTCCTAACCCAAGAGATGAATAATGTGAGAAGCCTCCAGATAAATGCAGAAGATCTCTAAGAGGCCTATAACTTTCGATCCGCAGGTCCCCAGCTCCCAGTAGTCATTTTATACCCTTGCAGGGTATTATAATTTCAGTCAGAAGTTTGCAACGCAGTGAAGGAGACATCTCCGACCCTATAAAGTATATATATTCTTGATCAGGATCAACAGCCGAGTCGATCTAGCCTTGTCCGTCTGTCCGTCTGTCCGTCTGTCCGTTTCTACGCAAACTAGTCCCTCAGTTTTAAAGCTATCTGAATGAAACTTTTCAAAAAAATCACTTTAAGTGGTGTAAGAAACTACACCTTATATCTCAAAATCATTTCATAATCCATCTTAATCAATCTTGTATATCCAAAATCCTTCTTAATAGAGACTTCTAGAGTCTTTCTAGTCTAATAAATGAAATACTCACTTGTATTTATTTTTAATTGGAAGAAAACATACATACTTGTAACGTTAAATATAGTTTCAGGCATAATTGTAATAAATATTATTTGAATAAAAAAATAATAAAATAATAAAAAATGTTGGTTAGAATTTGAAATGTTCTTTTAGTTCCGAGCTTATATTATATTTGCATAAATATTTAATAGCACCGCCGCCTAGCTCTCATTTGGGAACAGGTATTTTTTGAATTTGAAGAGGTTTCAGGACCTAAATCACTTTCAGTTACAAAATTAAATGTTCTTTCAGCAAGAAATAATCCCCATTAATGTCAAGTAAGTGCCAATCACCTGCCTGGGGGAAACTTCAGTGCTCAAATGCAGATTTCCCTCCCCCTATTGGCACCTGTTGTAGGGAGGAATTTGCGGTACGTTTGGACAACATTAAGATACAGATTTGAGTAGGGATTATGCGTGGCTCACTAAGCTCCGATCAAAGTAATCCATCAACACAATGACATCGTGATGGTATTCGTCATTATCCGGCTCATTTATGGCCGATCGTCATCATGAAAACGAAAATTTCACATGAATTTCAAGGACAAACCCAATGTGCACAACGTATGTGTGTATCGTATATATATATAATATATGTATGTCTGCATCAGGGGAATTTGTTTCTTTTTTTATTTTTGTGCTCTCTCGTTTTGGATTTTTTTTTTTTTTCAGGAATTAATTGTGCGGGTTCTGCATGAAACACACGCACACAAATGGCCATACAAAAACATGCATTTATATAACATACATATGCGAAAAAAACAGAACGCCGAGGGCAAACAAGAACCCTCCACTCTGGAATCGACAGCGTCGCACGAGGCTCCTGTGCTAATGGCATTTGGCCTATTTATGCTTCCACGTATCGAGCTTACACATACAGAGGCAAGCGGATATATGAGGTAATACTTCACTCCGGGCCTTCAGTTTGGTTTTTAACCCTTCGTCCTCTTCTCCACAGGACTCGGACTGTGGACAGTGGGATTTGGGGTAACTTTACAGTTTTCGAACTTTGAATTGGACTTACAGTTGGGAACTTAATTGGGTTACAATCCCACTGGGTTAACACAGGGTGCAGCTAAAGACATTATAATAACAAGATAGGTAACGCCATACAATTTTTATGCAATCGAATTGTTAGTGCTGGCTCCAGGCTCCCTAGAACTAGCACATTTAACGCTTTAAGAGAAATTGTTTGTATATGGAAATTCCAATGTATGGGCGTAATGCACATTTTTATTATAACACAATGGAAAAATGTTTGAAGCACCAACCAAGTAAATCTAGATTTAAATTAAATATAATCAGAGTTAAAAATAAATAATAAACAATAGGAATCCGTCGTAATAATTATTATGCATTATCTTTTAAGCACACAATTAAAATATAATTTTCATTTATAGTTTGGAAATTGAATTGATTATATTATATTATACCTTTATAATAGTAGATTTGTTTCCCGTAATACCGTAATAAAGAGAAAATATTCTCGGGCTCAAACTCGGCATGTAGTAGCTTTTCTACCCCTCATCCCGGTGTTGCCTTAACTTTTTGACAGTCTCCTTTATTCCATGAACAAATTTGCGGATATACATACATATGTATACGTACATATGTTTTCAAGATCAAGGTCAGTCTATATGCATAAGCTTATGTACAACGAACACAAACAACGCAAACATGTGCCGCTTCATAAACAATGGGGAGCGAGCGAGCGAGCCTTATGGTCCGATACCAAAGTCCGTTTCTGCTGAAGCACAGCAACCCCTGCAGACCATTTGACACACTAAGGCAAAAGTTCTGTTTTTTTTCTTTCTTTTATTTATTTCATTCTGGACAATGGCAGACAAGTGTACCTGCTGGCTGGTAGCAAAAAAAAAAAAAAAAAAAAAAAAAAACCAGCTGCTGTCCCTCCGCTCAGGATCGAGGCAGACGCGAAGGCCTTGAACAGAAGACGAACCAGAACCGCAGCGACAAATTTCGGGCCAGAGACGAACGAGCGAACGATCAGATCGCCTTTTGGTCAAGCTACAAATTCTAAGGCGCACAAATCAGGAAATGCAAGCGAGGGGACACGGGGTGGGGGTTGAGATTGCGAAACCAGTTCCTCTCAGAGACCAGACAGTGAGCCAGACTGGCAACGGTTATCATGTTTCAGGCGCATGATTGAAAAATCTTTGCTGCCTGCCTGCCTGCTCCACCTCGGCGTTGCGTGTCCTGCCCAGATTAAGTCGAGCCCCGACTGTCTAGACTGTGGGCAGGGCACTCCTCTAAGGCAGCCCTAATTGCAACCATTGCTTCATCGATCCGATCGATCGATCGATTCGGTTTGTGGTCAGCCGGCAGAGGTTATGTTTTCTTTTCGGAAAGTGCCTATGGCAGGCTAATTTGCGAGAACTAAAAGAAACTGACAGCCTGAGAGAAATCCTTACGATCATCGGTTATTTATTTAGTTTGCATTTCAACTTCTTCGATCTATGCAATTATCGATGCACAACTATTGATGGGTTGCAAATCTCTTCAAATAAATTTGCTAGTCCTTGAACCGTAATGACCTTGTACTTGTCAGCAGCAGAAGATTAATGTGCTTTTGGGCTTATACACACCAACGCATAAATAACCCAAAACAAAAGCGACAGAAATCGAAAACGCAGTGAAATGAAAATGTCAAGAAAATGTTGGAAAATAGTCCAGAAATCAAGCATGCTCACAACACTCAATTGGCGGAATGGTAAAGGTTTGTGCCTTGGAGGATACCACATCGCTTACGCCGCCGCTCTCCGTCGAGAGAAAAGCCAATTGCCAGTGAAATTGAAAAAGAAAAGAAGCGAATAAAATAACACACCACAACTCACAGACAGAGGAGGGGGCAAGGAGGAGCAAGGATTCTGTCTGACTCGTCCTTACGAACAGCCTTGGCATGATTTCATTACGCACGCCTGCCCAACCCCCCCATCGCAACAACTCGCTGATTTTTGGGTCGCCGCCGCCACCCGCGCTCCGCCAGACACATCCCCAAAATCGAGTGAAAGCGAGGCAGGTTCAAGCGCACGCACAATCTGGGCGCCTGGGGGCCTGAGGGGAGTTAGGGAGGTCTGAGTCCTGGCCGCAGGATCGATTATTTCGGGGGGAGCCATTTTATTTTAGGAGTCATAAAAGCAGCCCAAAGGAAACCCCTAAAAGAGGCTGAAGGGCGTTGGCTTGGCCGTTAAGCACCCTCCCTGCTCCACCTCTAAACTAAGCCTGCTTTTCCACCTCTCCTCCCCCCTTAGAACCCAGCCAAGTTTACGACGCCGAACATTTAGTGCCAAAAAACGACGCCGGCATCGCTGCCTCTGTTCGCTGTGTGGGTGCGTACGCGTGTGCGTGTGCAGTCCTTGTCTGGCGACCTTCAACTTTCAACTTTATTGCCATTGTCAGTCAGACGCCGCCTATCGCAGCCCAGCCCCCCTCCCCCGCCCCCTACAATCATCCGTCTGTCTGTCTGCGCGCGTCCCGACTGCGACGCGTTTTGGTAATTTTGAGGCTTACATTTGCCCGGCGTCTGCAAGCGGAGGGCGGAGGGTTGGGTGTTGGGGGTGGCCCGGGGGTTTTGGCCTCTTATTTGCCTTGTCTGCCAGCTCTCGCGACCTTGAAGCTGGCCACGTTTTCACGTGAAAGGT
Source organism: Drosophila truncata (assembly GCA_008042515.1). Classification (NCBI taxonomy): domain Eukaryota; kingdom Metazoa; phylum Arthropoda; class Insecta; order Diptera; family Drosophilidae; genus Drosophila; species Drosophila truncata. Next base: position 9,671 of record VNJQ01006824.1, on the reverse strand, counting down.
GAAAGGCACGTTCGTTCTCGGCTTATGTCTGGCGTTCTTCTTCGTTTCTTTGTGGGCGGCTGGTCGGCTGGGCGGTGGGCGGTGGGCGGGGGGCGTGTCTTTTATTCCTGCCTGCGCCGTTCGGTGTGTCGTTCGTGCCTAATTCCCTGTTTGATTTCCCCTCACCTAGGTGTGCAGCATTTTCCTGATTATAATCGAGATTCGTAGCTATTATTGGACGCGACAGGTGAACAAACCCAACATATGTACATTTAAAATATCAACGCAAATACATTTTCATTAGGATTGTCTTGCGGAAATACTCTTTAGTGGCAGACAGCGAGTCGGGCGGAAGGAAAGAAAAAAGGAAGATAAGGTGGACATCGACAAGAACACAAATAACGATTAAAGTAAAAGGTCAGGGTAAGGCTTGAAATTGAATTTTGTTATGTCTCTAAAATTTGTTTATATTTTAAAGTATTTATTGAACCAATTCCTGAAAACAATTTATTCCCTAAGCTAAATCAGTTTGAAGTGAGCTGCTTCATTTTCGTTTTTCTCACAACGTCATTTTTAAATTTTAAATCAATATTAGAAATCAATATTTCTAAAACTTTACTTCGTCATTCAAAAGGTACACCACTGTCCAAAATAAAAAGTACATGCAAATGAGGTTTGATTCAAGCCTCGTAAACCATTTTTGCAAATCCTTATGAAAAAAACACATTTATAATCTGTTTTAGACCCTACACAAGATAATAAAAATGTAAAACTAAAGAATTTCTCATTTAAAATTTAAAGACTGGGACCGATTTTATCGAAAAACCATACAAATTGGTTGGCCAAGATAATAAGTACACTAGTGATTAAAAGTAGTTTTTAAGGATCACTACTGGCGCATTGGATTGTCGGTTTTTATTAACCCGTAGGTTATTTAAGTAAAAAATTTGTATATGGGTCGAAAAACGCATTTTAATCCTGACGAAAGGAAAGCGGCTATGAAGTTTCCGTAAGAAGAGAAAAGGACCTTGCGACAATGCAAATCGCCTTGGATCCTCACTCTGTTTTGTGAAAAAATGCCTTAAGGCCAACTGTGGCTATATACAGCAGAGGACAAGAGTATTTCGACAAAGCTCATACCAATATTCCAGCACGTGTCCCTCTATACTTGTATAAGTGGGTGAACCCATTTTACGATCCAGCAAGAGATACTATCTATAGCTTTGCGTAGGCCAAATATGACCCTTATAAGTCAACTACTTTTTTCGCTATAGCACATAATGTGAAAAATATTGTGTGCATTAAAAGCTGTTTTCTGATACTTGTAAGAATAGTTTATTAATCTTCTACCAGATTAAAATATTTTTTGCCCGTTTTCATTTATTTTGTACCATTATTTCCTTTACATTTGGTCTACAACAAGCGCTACGTGAAACTAAATTTCAATTCGCTAGTATTTCGGTACAAAGCCTCATCAAATTGTAAAAAAGACTAAAGCAAACAAGTTACTATTAAATTATCAAGCATAAGCTGGAAAATTTCTTCAGTAATTTAGACAAATTGGGCCGACCAAGCAAACCTACGCCAAGACAAGATCGTGTAATCGTGGAAAAATTTAAAGATGATGTCCTAGTTAAACAAAAAGCAGGATTAATGGAACTAAAACAAGATAATAATATTGCAATTATAAATAAAATGATCGGAACATGATTAAAAGAGGTTAGCCTTTTTCCTATTTATGCAACCGTTTTGCTTTACCTAAAAATAACTCGACGCTATTAGCAGTTTCCAAATACTTTGTTTACAAGCCCCAATCTTTTGGGGATTTGATTGATGTGATGTGTGGCTGTAACTGTAAAGTAACTGTAGATTACCCCAAAATATTTGAAAAAAAGAGAACCCTAAAGCAAAGTACACCCCATGGTGGCGGCCGTATAATGTTTTCGAGTTGTGTTTGAGTTAACAGGATCCGTGATTTGGTACCAATCCGTGATTTGGTACGTGATTTGGTATCAATGACACGATGAATCCAGGACATTATTTACGTATCCTGATTAATTAAGCAACGCTTGCCGGCGAAAGACTCATTGGGCAATACTTTATCCTGCAGCAGGACAATGATTTACTTCAAGTCCCGATTTCAAGATTATAAAAAATGTATGGGCTTACTTAAACCCCAAAAGGAGTCCAATATTAACGAGAAAGCGTTAGGAGACAATTGGTGAAGTCGGAGGATTTTAGAAGAAAATTCCAATTAAAACGCTTCAAAATTTGGTCAAATTCGATTTGGCCCTGATATTATCTCTTACTGGATCGTAAAATGAATCCTGCCACTTTTACAAGTATAGAGTCAAAATACTTCTGTCCTTTGTTGTATATATTCCCGCCCGGTTCGTGGTAGACTGCAAGCGTCAGGACTATTAGGATGTATAACCCAAAAGGTTCCATTACATCGAGAAAAAAATTTCCCTATTTTAAAAAGGTTTTATGGGGCTTCAAACCTTAAATGCGTGTACTGATTATTTTGGCCATTAGTGTATGTACAATAACTAACTTATCCTTTTCTTGTTGCTTATGGTAATGTACGTCAGGAACAACGATCTAGCATGTGACCTCCTCGTCCTCCTCGTCCCTCGTCATAGCTAATGACTTTACAAGAGTTGCCAGAGTTCTGTATCTCCCCGACGTATCGAGTAAAAGAGTTGCCAGGGTTCTGTATCTCCCCGTCGCAATGAGACACTGCTTGGTGGAAGAAGAGATTAAGCAAGAAGCGGCGATAAAAAATAATATAAAAAATGTTATTAATTCTGCAGGATATCTCCTGGGTATTGGAACTCTACTTGGCGACCATGATTTTTAGTATTTTCTGCTTTTGTCTGGGTTCCTTTGGGAAACCCCAAAACATGGCGATGGGAATCTTCAAAGAAATAATCAAATAAATTAAGGTTCTAAATCAATAATCATAACTTGCTTCATAAATAATTCAATTTACTTTAATGTTAAGTGACTTAAGTTTTGTTTAATTAGAGAATCAACCGCACTCGAGTCGGTACAACGAACGCCTTGCAGCCTACAATCACCTTGCAGCTTCATTGGTCAAGTCGACGAGAAGAACAAGATCACGAAGACTTAGACGAAGGCACCCATGTGATAATATGTCTGTTACTGTTAAGCTTATGTTATTGTTAAATGCTTATGGTTATGGTAATGACAATTTTACCGTATAGATGGCGCTAAAGCACTCAAATTTTAATGAGCCTTTTTAGAGCGAAATTCAATATTCCTTACCTATTGGGATTTTTGCCATTTAATTTCCCTTGCAGATTAGGTATTGTTGGCATTTAATTTCCCTTGCCGATCAGGGATTTTTGCGATTTAGGGATATTTGCCGATTAAGGATATTTTGTCATTTAATTTCCCTTACCGATCTGAATTTCCCATTAAATATATATATATATAGGAAATTTGATACTTAATTTCCTTTTATGATTTCGCTTATTTCGCCCCGGACTGAAACATACCTTTGCTTTCGCCGCATATTTTTCACGCAGTCATTAATAAACAATAAAATACAATTTTACTAAAAGTAAAAAAAAAATATTTCTGTTATAATTTTTTTAATTATTTATTTTGTCATTTAATTTCCCTTACCGATCTGAATTTCCCATTGAATTTCCTTTACTGATTCTGGCAATCAATATTAATATATATATAGGACTTTTGATACTTAATTTCCTTTTATGATTTCCCTTATTTCGCCCCGGACCGAAACATACCTTTGCTTTCGCCGCATATTTTTCCCGCAATCATTAATAAAAAATTAAATAAAATTTTACTAAGATATTTATTTTACTATTTATTTATTTATTTACTAATTATTTATTTATTTATTTATTTTATTAAATATTTATGTTATAATTTTGTTAATTATTAATTTTTTTTATGTAATTATTTTTTCTAATGTTCATAAACTCTGCTAGCTAAGCGAAGATCTTTTATAGCAAAATTTGTGGCTTACTAGTGGCGCCCCCAATCGAAAATAGCTGAAAATGTGGAACGTAAAATGAAACAGCGACAGCGACATCTAGCGGGGAAAAGCCAAAGCTCCCACTCTGCGTCTCGCCGCTTAACAATACCACCTATCGGCTGTTAGGTGCAGACCCCAAAAATCTAAACCAAAGTGGTTTAGAAGCGCCACCTGTTTTTCGCTTTTATATTCTTTTTGATATCCCTTTACAATTTTTCGGAGACTTACCTGTTTTTCCATTGGGACTGTAGGGATCGTAGCTGCCGGCTGACATGGGTGACGCGTAGCCATTGTAGCTGTGGTTCTGCGAACCGGGTGACGGCGACAGCGGCGGCGCAGAGCTGGGCACGCTACCCGGACTCGGCGTGGACATCCAATCTTCGGCGCTGTGCGAGAAATTAAGTCAATAAGGGTAGATTATTTGTGTGTTTAGAGAGTATCTTACGCATCTAAGCGTGGTCGTTTGTTGGGGACCAGCACCAAATGGCCGTTGGCTGCCGCAGCTGCCGCCGATGTGGATGCTGCTGCTGCTGCTACCGACACCTGCGTCGATGGTGTCTTGTTGGAAGCTGGGGCCGCTCCTGCTGCGGAGGCTCCCGCTCCGCCGGCCACCGTGCCCAAGGCTATGTCCGGCATCGGCTCTATTTTAATTGTCTTGGATGTTGGCCTCAGTTTGTCTTCGACGGCGATTGTTATTGTTGCTGATGAGGTTGCTGGGGCTGCTGCTGAGCCGCCATTCGCACTGGCAACATGCAAGGTCAGGGCGGCATGGCTGTTGCTCGTGGGCGTGGTAGAGGAGGAGGCGCCTGCAGCGGCAGCTAATTGTTGTTGCAGCAAAATGTGGCTGGGAATAGAGGAACGTTTTTGCTTCGTTGCTGACGCCTGTGGTTCCTGTGACTGCTGCTGCTGAGTCAAACGGTACATTGTGTGTGCATGAGATTCCTACTACGAACAGTTGAATGTTTCTGACAACATGTCCACGCCTTCATGTTGTCCATATGCATGGTATTCACATAATATTCTGGAAAAAATAAAAACTAAATGAATGCCTATATTTTAATATGAAAAAAAAAAACAAAAATTCTATACAAAAATATTATTTCGCCCCCGGGTGGACTCGAACCACCAACCTTTCGGTTAACAGCCGAACGCGCTAACCGATTGCGCCACGGAGGCATCTGGTAGGTGCATGTCAAATGACGCATGTAAGTTTTTGCGAATTTTTTATTACAGTAAAATTTTTTCAGTCGATTGCCTTTTCACATTAGCTGCCAAAAATTTTTATTCTAGCTGGATTTCTACCTTATTTTGAACGAAAATAATTGTAGCGCATGGCACGTTATACCAACAAAAAGAAATAATTCAATAATTTAAACTTTTGTCAAATAATGGCACATATATTAAAGTATGTATATCAAGAAAAGTACTTGTAAACTCCAATAAATTATGACCACAAAAAAAATTCTTAGAAGTAAAAAAAAGTTATATATTCTGTTTGACACTTCTGACTTGAATGTTTTATAAAATTGCTAAAAATAGATTAATTGCATCAATTTCTTTTTTATAATAATCTTTATTTATTTCATATTTATACATAAAAGGAACAAAAAAAATCAGTTTTAAGTTGTTATATTTAAAACAAAATGTTTTTAAAAAAGGTCAATGTATCCACTTTTGCACGTTTTGGCTTTTTTATGTTGTTCAACAAAATTTAAATATTTGGACACCGTTAACTAAAATTATTTTTTAATTTAGTCTAGGCATACTTTAAACTATATCCTGCACCAGGCTCAAAGATGATCAAACCCCTTACTAGCATTTTTCTTAAACGAGGACAATCGATTTTTAATGTTATTTGGATCAGAAAATTTTTCAAGAAAATCTTATTTAATTCGTTAATTCGGTGCAAAATGGTCCACTTTTCGAAACGTAGTGTAATAATTTAAAAGCCATTTTTTGTTAAGAAACATAAACAGATATATGTAGGAATTAGAGAGAATCTTCAGAGCAAAAAAGTTGGTTTACTGTGACCACAGTCACCCGATTTAAAAACAAAAAACGTAAAATAGATTAGTACAACGAAAAATGTCCAGAGGTACTCTAGAAGCCTTTTTTTAAATTTTTTCCTGATTATTTATTAAATTTTTAAGTCAATAGTCAGATTTTACTAAAAAGAAAAGATAAATTGTTAAAAAAAAAATGAATAAAATAAAAAATTAAAAACAAACGCCTTCAGAGTACCTGTAGAATTAGTTTAACTATATTTGTACAACATTTAAAATCGATCAGTTATCGTGTACACCGATTTGCAATGTCATTTTTCAGAAGAGCGCTTTAAAGTTTGTTAAGCCCATGCAGTGAACACCAAACGACCTAACTTTGTCATTTTTATATAATCGATGTAAAACTTTTCACAACATTCTTAACGTATCAAGCATTCGAAATAAAAATTAAAAATATAAAATACCATAATTTGAATCAGGCTATAATTCCAGCGAAGTTCCATAGCCTCCGTGGCGCAATCGGTTAGCGCGTTCGGCTGTTAACCGAAAGGTTGGTGGTTCGAGTCCACCCGGGGGCGGCCCTTATTTTTGCAAAGTTTACACCTGTTTATTACTTGTTCTAAGCACTGATTGCTCTGTTCTTAGAAAATTTTAAATTTGGATAATGTTTGTAAGCGGAACTGTTGCCGCAACTGCGGTATAGGGACGAGCCCTATAAAAAGGATTCCTTATGCGAATGAAGTTTCATTTTTTTTAATGTACTAATTTTAGATAATATCAAAACTTTTTATCAAAACAAAACTAAACTAAACTAAAATAGAAATCTCCAATCTTAAAAGTAAAAATAATAAAAAAGAAGTAACGCCCCCGGGTGGACTCGAACCACCAACCTTTCGGTTAACAGCCGAACGCGCTAACCGATTGCGCCACGGAGGCGACTGCGCTGGTCTGGTCAAGTGCTGTTCTTGATAAGCTAAACCTGCCTTGAGAACTTTAAGATGGATTTATTTCATTTGATTTAACCTTTAAACTTGGAAAAATAAATTCGGAATTGTATGAAAGGATTACCCAATTTAAATATAAAATCTTTAAATTTTATTTTATAAATCTATTCACACATATTAGTATTTAATGCAACCTAAACAAAGCCACCTAAGGTAAAAATGATATTCTTTGATACTCAGCCACCGATACACCCTAAACGCACACCCCCAGTAACCGACACACAGAACGCACCCAAGCGAGGCGCCGACAAAATGGCGTAAGCATATTGACCCAGAATCCTTCATAAGGTCATTTCACGTTTGGCACCGCCAGCAGCTATATACTCACGAACGCCCTGCCACCGGCCGAATAGATCCGAGCCCTGTGACCCAATTTCGGCTGAAGCCGATGTTGTGACCCATCCTAGACTGCTTTAGTGTGATTAGTAAATTTTAATTAGCTCAGCCTGTTTATAAAAATATTCAACCAGAGAACGATTTATAGGGAAAACTCCCATGCCTGAACCGAATGCAAATGCAAAATTTTGGTGCCTGTTGTGCAGATTAAATCCTATTTGTGGCACATAAAAAATAGCAAAACAGAGCAGACTTTTATTTACTTGTTCCGCCGCCTTTTCACCCCGCCGTGGCCCACCGGCTGCCGTCAGAGTTTATTCGCCTTTCAGTTTGTTTCGTTTACTTCTGGCATGTTGCACTTGCACTAATTTCGTGGACCGGCTAGTTGTTGTTGTATTCCATTTGTGTGTTTGAGTAAACAAACGGACAGGCGGATGGACCGACGAATTCATCTGACTGATGTAGAGACAGACGCACTGCAAATGATGCATTTCCGCTGCATAAAAAACAGGAGAATTTCGTTTGTTCTGCTTTCTATACCCCGGCACACATAGCGCACTAGGGTGTTATAACTTGGTGTCAAGAAGAAAATATATACAACCAGCAGAGGAAGACATCTACGAATCCTATATTCTTGATCAATATCACCAAGCGAGTTGATTTAGCCATGTTCATCCGAACGAGACTATAAACCTTACAGACCAGAGGAGCTAAAGTTTCTAAACTTTTGTTGCAAGAAGTTTTAAATTAGTAACGAGATGCGTAAGATAATTAAAATATACTGGAAGAAAGACGCTGTTCAAGTAGCCTACCAGGGCGCAAATTCATATCCTCCTGCTCGGAACTACAAATAAGGACCAAAGTTTTGGGTACCGGGTATATTATATTCCAGAACACTCGACTATAGCTTCTTTACTTGTTTTATACAGGCACCGGAAAAACTTCGTGAGACGACCACAACTCATCTGCATTTCCAATTACCATTGTCGCGCAGAAAGCAGCTGCAATTTATGTGCATGGCAATTAGAAGATACAAATCAATTTTGCAGTTTATATACTCGGTACCAACAGGATAAAATGGTATTATAACATAGGCATCTCCGAATACATAAGGTTATACATTTTTATACCCTTGCAGGGTATTATAATTTCAGTCAGAAGTTTGCAACGCAGTGAAGGAGACATCTCCGACCCTATAAAGTATATATATTCTTGATCAGCATCAACAGCCGAGTCGATCTGGCCATGTCCGTCTGTCCGTCTGTCCGTCTGCCCGTCCGTCTGTCCGATTATACGCAAACTAGTCCCTCAGTTTTGAAGCTATCTGAATGAAACTTTGCAGGTTGTCTTCTATATACTCTCACTCGTACATATGTCGGAACGGGCCGGATCGGACAACTATATCATATAGCTGCCATAGGAACAATCGGTAAAATTTTCTAAAAAAAATTATAACTTTGTCAGTTTTCAATACAATTCCACCAAATTTAATATTTGGCCATTAATTATTATTCTAAAATTTCGTTTTTAATTTCATGAAAATCGGACGACTATATCCTGCCATAGGAACAATCAGGAAAATTATAAAAAAAAATCATAGCTCCGCAGCTTCTTAACATATTTTCATCAAATTTGAGATCTGGCCACTTAATATTATTGGAGAATTTTATGTTTAATTTCATGAAAATCGGCCGACTATATCCTATAGCTGCCATAGGAACAATCAGGGAAATAATAGAAAAAATCCTAACTTCGCTTTTTCTCAAGATATTTTCATCAAATTTGAGATTTGGCCACTTAATATTATTTGAGAATCTTAGTTTGAATTTCATGAAAATCAGACGACTATATCCTATAGCTGCCATAGGAGCAATCAGAGTAATAAAAAAAAATTCATAGTTTCGCTATTTCTCAAAATATTTAAATAAAATTTGGGATTTGGCCACTTATTATTATTTCAGAATTTCGATTTTAATTTTATAGTTCAATTGCAATCTGCAAGGGTATATAAACTTCGGTGATCCGAAGTTAGCTTCCTTTCTTGTTTTTATTATAAGGGGTGTCGATTAAGCCATGTCCATTTATATAGAAATCCATTTATATAGAAATAGAAATTTTGACCAAACTTCTATGCTTTTAACGCAGATCAGATTTTAAAACTTGATCACAACATAAATTATGAAACCGTAAATTAAAGCTATTTTTATACCCTTGCAGAGGGTATTATAATTTTGGTCAAAAGTGTGCAACGCAGTGAAGGAGACATCTCCGACCCTATAAAGTATATATATTCTTGGTCAGGATCACCTCCTGAGTTGATAT